>JAJIBD010003283.1:0-80571 GCA_021461705.1 Cryptotis parvus | reverse complement strand
TTTTTTAAATCTACTATTTGGATTTATAAATATCAGATCAAGAAATAGTTGAAAATGCAGCTAATACTATCATATAAATAGTAATCACCTCACAATTGATATACTGTCATCCTGTATATATTTTTATTTATTCATCATATTTAGGATTTATTAGGTTTTTCCCTTTTTTTGGCTGAAACTTATTGTTCATACACTTTTACTGAATTAATGTAACTACGGGGATGGCAGAGCTGCTGAAAATTCACTCTATTCCATTTTGCAATTGCTACCAGAAGCCGTAAAGTTAGAAGACCTGGGGCAAGTTGGCCATGTTGCAGGCTGTTGTAGGGCCACTTTAGTCAAAATAAATCTTCTATTACTGGGGATCTCTACGAGAGGAGGCTGACTTCCAAGGCTCAAGGGCCACAATTACATAGAAATATGGTTCAGACTTAGTGAATCCAAGTCCATGAAGAGAATCTCGAGTCAGTGCTGATCCTATTTCATCCCTGCTGCCATTTGCGAGTCATTTGCCGGCCCCTAGATGATCAAATATTCTTTACTACCCTCATCATGTCGAGTCTAACAGCTATTTTTTATTGAATCACCATGAGATAGACCAAATACAAAGCTGCTCCTTGTTGGGTTTCAGTCATAAGTTCTGATCTAACAGCTTGCATGGGCTCCTTTACTTTCTATCTGCTTCACTCTGGTCTTTCAATTTCCGTGTAGCCACACTATTGTCTTTCAAGTATTGATATAGCACGTTATATTTTTGATCACTCAATGCCAAATTACGAAAGCTACTGATGATCTTTTGCAATCTCAGTTGAATGCCACTAGCGGGATCTGCCTTGTTGGAAAAGAATACTGTATGCTGAGTCAGAACATGGCAATGAGCGTAAATAAGAATCTTTCGGGTCTTTTGGTTCAGCTCCCAGAGGCCATTAGGAAAGTAAATGATTATCCTGAAATTGTTTCAAAGCCTTCAGATGTTTGAATACTGTATAATATGTAAATAAGGTTTACTGAGTATTCATCTCTTGATTTAAATAAATGAACTAATGTGTTCATAAAGGTTCATATGAACTTTTCATAAAAAGCTTACATTTAACATAATGTGAAAGTTCTAATGAGAAGAAAACTACATGAACATTTGGCAAAGTCTAGAATATGTAAAAAAAGCACCTAGAGTTCCCATGACCAGACATCATTAAAAAAAACAGAAATAATTTAATGAGAGCATAGTGATTACAGATTGATTTGTGGAGGCAGAAAATAGATCAGTTGCAGAAAGGATTGCTGAAGAATATATAACTGGTGTAGGAATTGTATTTAAATTACACCAGTTTGTCAATTTATAAATTCCCACAGCAAGTGTCCTTTGATGGTGTTGATTCTTTTTTACCATGTAGACTTATCTTAATTTCTTTCTACAACGATATCATGAATTAGCGTTTTCAGTGATAAAGTATGAACAAACAAGGCCACTGAAGGTCTGTTTTCAATTAAAATCTTGTGAAATATGCCATATGCATTTGACCTTTAAAACTAATAAGGTTTCAGTATCACGGACTTTGAAGGGCATTAACCTGCAGTCATGGATCTATGGGAATTAAATAATACAGAAAAGAAAGACGGCTAAAGCATGAATAACTTTGGGATTTACTTAACCAGACTAGATAAATTAAGAGTAATATTTCATGAGCAGGTATATTATATGTAAGTATATAATTCTATAAACATAAATTTCTATCTTATTGTGTTGTGGAAGAGATGAAGAAGGAGAAAATAAAAGATGATTACTAAAAACAGAAATATTTTGTGATTTTGGGGTACTAATAAATGGCATGTTGATGTAAGAACAGACAATAAATAAATTGATTACTCTTACATAAAATAGTAATTTATCTTCTCTGGTGTCATTTAGTATGTTCTGGAAATCTTAAATATATTATTTATATTTGAGCTGATCAACATAATTTTGTCAACAAATTACTTCAATTTGTCATTTTATATTTATGGTGCACTTCAGTTTTATATAAGTGCTACTTCAAGTAAATGTAGTTGAGAATTGGAGGATTTATGATGAGCGATCAGTAAAGTATATCTTCCACCATTGCATAGAACTGTTCAAATGGCATCTTTTTGTAACTTAGGTTTTTTATCAATTTTCCCCTCAATATACTGTTTCATTTATCACCAAAGAACTTACTTATTTTTTTAATATTATAAATGTATGCTCAATGTCTACAGTTTATATATGAAGGCTCATTAAGTGATTGCCTATTTTAGAAATTTATATTTTATCAGTAGGGTTTATATGGTAGAATGATTCATTTTACTCTTAGGTTACTTAGCATAGTAAGTTCAAAATTTTGGCCCAACTGACTGTACCCCGGGAGGCAGATGGAATTTTGGGGGTTCGCCCATCGCCTCTAGAGGTCCCGAGGCAACCGGATGAGGGCTCGCCCATCACACTAGCCACCATTTTCGCTGTCGGACGCTGGGAAACTGCCTCAAGACCAGATTAACAAGAGCAAAACCAGTTCGAGCCCAGGTAAGGTAGCTCCAGAAGCGGGAGTCACTGGGAATTTGTCAGATGGAGTCAGGGGTCCACCATTTCCCACCCCTCCATTTATGGCGAGCCTAGTAGTGAAGGGCTACCCTGGGGCCAGCAGCCATGATAAGAGCCTCAGATCAGCGGGGGGCTGGAACTCGGCTCGCTCTGGGCCAGCGGCTGTGCCCCGGAGGAGGGCAGATGGAGTTGGGGGGTGGGCCCATCGCACTCTGGGGGGTCCCGGAAGCAGCGGATGAGACTATGCCATCACACTAGCCGCAATTTTCGCTGTCGGATGCTGGGAGAGCTGCCTCATGACCAGATTAACAGAGCCAAAGCCAGTTGACATGTTACGTGGCCACAAGAAGCCACGTGGTCCAGTAAAATAGTGGAAACAGTAATGTATTTTAATGCACTCACGAAGAGCAGGAAAGTTTGGCGGGAGGAGAGATAAAGAGGAGAGAAAGGACATACAGAACCTCAATTAGTTGAGGTGGTGGGAGGGTGGGAGGGGAGGTGGGGACATTGGTGATGGGAGATGGGTTTGGGTGGAGGGATGGGTGTTGGGACACTGTAGAACCATAACTCTACATGAGCATCTTTCAATTGTGTCTAAAATGGTGTAATAATATTTGGGAAATAATAAAATTAAATTAAATTAAATTTAAAAAAAGAAAATTTTGATGCAAATTATTTTAAGTCTTTAACAAAATTTTTTCAGTCACTTAGTGTAGCACAAGATTTCTTTCCTAAAGACCTCTAAGGCAGTGAAACACAAATGTAATGGGGATATATACATTTATAAAACACTTGTATTGAGATTTAAAGTGGTACCTTAATGAAATTGAAAAATATTTCATTTTTGAATAAAATGAATATTTCATTTCAAATCCATGCATCCTTGAAACCTAACTAAAATATTTCCAGGCATAATTTTTTAAGAAACTTAGTTTTAGATATTAAGCAAGGCAATTTGAGGGCTAATGCTTGTGGTGTTTAAGCATATAGTATGTATCAGAGTAACTCAAGCAAGGGTAACAAGATAGAGAATAGTGTTACAATAGCTAAAATTTTCTATAGGGACACTTTTGATAGCTCAAAATGCACCGCTTCAACTATTGATGCACTTGGCCTGATTATCATGAAGTCATTGGAAACGCGATATATTGGATGTACTAACATCTGTTACTGACCCTTCTCAAACTTCACTCCATGTGTCCAAAGATAAGTTGAGATATTATACATGAAAATACAAATATATTTAAATTCTGCTATAAAGCAGCACAGCTTGCTTTGCTCACAATAAGGAGGAAAACACTGAACTTTAAATCCTGATTGGTGGAGGTGAAACGCATTGGTGGGGTGTGTAGAATGTCCCAGGGATGAAAATCAATTCAGCTTTGCTGAGCCATATCAGCAGTGGCTGTCTTAAGATCCTGACATAGCTTTGGTTGACAGTTGGAACAAATTTAACTGCCTTGATAAAGGTTAAAGGGGCAACCAGCCACAAATAGGAAACAAAACATTCGCCTGCTTAGAAGCGTGATTGCAAACTAGAAACCAGTTGTCAACTGGCAAAATTACCAACACCCATTTCCTGCTATTTCATTAAAAGAACAAATGAAAACAAGAAAAGGAATAAAAAAATAAAAACACTCAAAAAACTAGCCCATTGTTTTTAAATAAGCATCACTCTGGCTGACCTTGCTGAAAAGTACTATCCTCAAGGCACATGGTAGCTATTGTTTATAGTCTTTTAGAAGTAAAATTGCACCAATTAAAGAATTCATACGGGATCACTATAGAATTAAAAAAATAACAATGATCTTATTTTGTTTGGGAAATAAAAAATCTTAAAATAAAAGATTGCTATTGCTGTTCATGCAATCATTGAAAATTTAAATCATATATCATTTTACAATATATACTAACATTAGGGCCTATGCTCTCATTTTTTAAAACTAAAACTCAAGCACTAAGTGTTTTTAGGTTTGACATTCATCATGACTAGTTAGGTTGAATGGTAAGCAACTCAATTTAGCAATTTGACACAAAACTTGGGTTATTAAAGAGGTTATCAAAATATCCCCAGGAGCCTGTAATAGCTGTTGCATTATATAATAAACATCTGGTTGGATATATTTGCTCTCCCAGTTTTTTTCTCAAAGGAAATTCCATTTGTGCTACACACAGATTCTAAAAAATCCACTTTGTGATGATGTGTCTGGTTGAGTTTAATCATAAAGGATAGTAACCCAATTTTTTGATTGGTGAATAAATGAACCATTAATTACTTTAAATCACATTTAAATCACATAAACTGAGTTCTTGTTACATATAAACTATGTGTTCATTGCTGTTCTAGGTTTTAGGGGATTCATCAATAAAAACACAATTTAAAAGTTGAAATTCCTAAAAGAAATTTGAAGGCGTGTCAATGAAAAATACCTTCTCAAGGAGCTTTCATTGAGAGAAAGGGCCACAGATAAAAAGACAGAAAAATAGAAATTAGTAAATAAGCTGGTAGCTATCTGATATCTCATGTAGTCACCCTCCCTGTCTCTCAATCTCTCTCTCCCTCACTCCCTACACACACACACACACACACACACACAGAGAAAAAGCATAGTTCAATAGAATGGCACTTAATGCAGCATTAGACAAAATGGCCAAGGTAAGTTTCATAGAGGAATGATTTGAATTAAAGCCAGAATAAGAGACCATAGAAGAATGAGCATAGAAACCAGAAGGGGGTGAGGAGGGAGTTTTGTGACAGGAGCTCCAAACAGAAGGCATCATAGTTCATGCAAGTCCCAAGACCAGAGTGCAGGACATAGACTATTCCAGCCAAACACAGAGAGCAGGTTGGCAGCAAAGTCATGACAGAAATGGAGAAAGAAGTCAGAGAGATAATGGGAAACCAGTGTAGGTGTTTCAGAAGTATTTCAGAGGGCTGGTTTTCTCTCACGCAAAATAAAGATTCATCACGTGATTTTGAGCAGACAACTGTCATCATCTTACTCACGTTTTCAAATAGTGACTTTGGTGACAGGGACAAACGCCATCTTCTAGACTTGTTTCTCGAAGCTTTTCTGTCTGTGGCTTTATCAATGTATTTCCTTCCTCTGGTTTCCCTGCACCTAACCCCACATCTATCCACGTTTGACCCGGGTGTCCCTCTTGGACTGTCCTGGGGGCCTGCGGAGGTGCTCTCTAGACCCTACTTGGTAATGTCCTTTTGACAGTTCCAGCAATCTGGCCAGAAAATTTAGACAAAGATAGATGAGTTGAAGTTGATGCTCAGAATAGATTTTATTTAACTTATTTTAAACTAGCTCATAGCATTACAGAAACTTGCTTTTTCTCCCCCACCCTTCATTTTGCTAGGAAAGGGCCCAACATTTCATCTTTGGGCGGTGTCCAGCTGTGGAGTCAGTCCTTGAGGATGACTGTGGCTGTGTTGAACTCAAAGAGGGGACACAATCAAACCTAGGTATGCGAGACTCTTTCGTTGGGAGCTGAGCTGGGGCTCTCTCCCGTTTAGTCCTCCACCACAGAGTCCTGGCGGCCCTTCCCAGAACTGCCGCTAAGGCTGTTGGACAGAAATCAGTTACTCAGGTGTAGGGTGGAGTTTCTGCCTGCCCTCCCAGTGCTAAGCTAATGGGGCATCCTGGAAAGGAGGCAGGTTCTGGCCTCGCCTTTCCGTTCCCGCCCCACCAGACTCTCAGAGGCCAGAACATCACACAACACAATCACAATCATCCTCAAGGTCCTCACTCCACTGTTGGACTCAGCCCGACCCCCATAACGTACAGGCGCAAAGCATCTGTGCCATATCTCAAAACCTGGTGTACCCAGCTAACGCAAATCCATCATCTCATAGAAACCCAAATGTGTGCACACAATGTGGTCAGTGGGTTCAGATGGCACAATGAGTTTTAAAATCTCAATGACTTTTTTGTCTAAGACCATATTCACTGGCGGTGTTTAAAGAAGTGGTGCTAACAAGCAGTATAGAATAGATTTTTTCAGTGTATCGTAGGACAAGCTCAAACAGAGGTTGAGATAAATGTGAAATAAGAGTTGCCCGTAGGTGCAGTGGTCGTGAGTCCCTGCCTGACAGTAGAGAAACACTGTGTCCTGGAAGCCCAGAAAGTGAATCCAAGAACAGAATTGGCCAGACTCCCACAGACCAACCCAGGAAAAAAAAGCCATGACTTGTTGCAGGACTCCTTTAGGGCGCTGCATTAGCACACTAAAGGGCCTAGGTGAGGGTGCAGGGAGGGATTATCTAAGGACATTTAACACTCCCTGCTTTCCATAACAATGGGAGGAAGGTCTGAGTTGCAGGAGTATAAACCAGCCTGTTTTCACTCTCCCGTGCTTCTTTGGGGGCTGTGGCTCGCTGTGGCGGTTCGCCCTGCTTGGAAGTTTTCTTCTCCTTTCCCAAAGCCTTTACACATGGTGGTCGCCATCTTGGCCTACCGTGGCTGGGGTTCTAGCCTGGAATCCTAAGCATAGGGTTTTCCTTTTGCTGATTTGTATGCCTGAACCTGTGATAAGTAAAGCCTTTTAAAACTGCATCAGATTCCTGAGTGTTCATCCATTCCCGCCGCGGCGGAGGTAGAGAGGGAACTCGCTTCCCGGCACTGTCGGGGACCCCCGGAAAGCGCCCGACAATGACTGTCAATACATGTCAATCCCTTATATGAGCAGTAATGGTCAGCGTAATTGATCATTGATACATCAACATAATTGATGTCGGCTAAAGGAGCAGGCAAGGGCATGGGGCTGGGGTGGGTGGAAAATGGAAATGGGGGTCTCAGATGGTGGAGGCACACTGCTGGGGGTTGGTGCTGAAGGATGAGTCATTCTAACAACTGTACTGCAGCTTTGTACTTTGAAAATCAGTGTTTAAATAAATAAAATTATTTAAAAATTTCATCTTCAGCCCCTTGACTCGTGCCTTTGAGTCAGGCTGGTTTTCTTGAGGGGCTGTGGGGGTGTCTGGGTGACACTGCCCAGGGTCCTAACACTCCCTGCCCCGACCTATCACTTCCTTCTCCCCCAGGTTGTGAGGATACAAAAATATTTCACCCCAGTGTCAGAGGGCCTCGTGCCTTTGGTTTGGACTGTTTTATTTAAAGGGAGTTATTGCCTCTATTCTGCCTCTGAGTCTGCAAGTTCTATTTGTAGGATGAGAAGTTGCTCCCCCTTTGTAACTTAAACCCAGAATGTCATCTCCAGCTCAGTGGCTAGTGCCTTTAATTGGGTTTCATTATGGAGTTTGGGGCTTGGGATGGCAGGTGGGAGGTGCCAATCCATGCTGTGTGATGTCTGAAGCTTTGCCTGTCAATCTCTTGTGCAATTCTCCCAACCCCAGTTTTAAAGGGAAACAAAAATATGTGCCCCCGCCTCCCCCCAGACCTGTGGCCTGTGCCTCTTGATCTGGACCTTTCTGTTTGAAGGGCTGTGGGCAAGTGCTGGGAAGCCCGCTGCTTGTGCCTCTGGCTCAGGAAGTTTTGTTTTTGGTGTTGGAGTCGAGGCTCCTGATGGGACAGCCACAAATGATTTGATTTTGCAAAAATATGTGTGTACATATGTAGATTTTTTAAAAAACAGTTGTGTGAGTAAAATGATTAACAGAATGGTGTACAAGGGACATTTTCTAGGAACCAAACTACCTTATACCAAATAAATATTTATAACTTCATAAACATCTGGAGGTTTGTAAGCTAAGTTTACATATAATAAATAACTCAAGGACTGCACTCAGGAACTAGCCAGTTTTGTTGTAACAAATTTGTCTCTTTGGGTTGGGAATAGAGGATCAGCTTTTTTCATCTCATTTTGCTGGTTTATAAATCATCTGACTCAATATTTCTTTTTGCCATTGCCCATACAGATAGTTAAAGCAATGAAGAATATTCTTCTAGAACTGAGCATAAATTCTGCAATTAAATTTAGGTTATTCTACAATGTTGTTCTTAATTTTGATCTAGGAAAGCTAGTAAAAAAAGGTCACCTTGAATATGATAAAATTAAACTCAGACTCATTACTGAAGGATTTGATCCATGTATCAATTATTTATGTGTCTTCATGGAAAATTCAGTCACATTTATTAGAAAAAGAAATATGGGGGCTAAAGGGATAGTATAGCTGGGAGGGTGTTTGCCTTGCATGCGGCTGACCTGGGTTCTATCCCCAGCATCCCATTTGGTCCCCTGTGCACTGCCAGGAGTAATTCTTGAGTGCAGAGTTAGGAATAACCCAGAGTAATGTTGGGTATGACCATTAAAAGCGAAAAAAAAATACCTTGAAAAAGAAGAAATAGGAATGTGGTATTTAAAAACATCACTAATAAACATTATAGGCTTTTTGGAGCTGAAGCGATAGCCAGCGGTAGGGTGTTTGCCTTGCACGTGGCCGGCCTGTGCCGGCCCGGGATCGATCCCTGGCATCCCATATGGTCCCCAGAGCACCGCCAGGAGTTATTCCTGAGTGCAGAGCCAGGAGTAACCCTGAGCGTCACGGGTGTGACCCAAAAATAAAAAATAAAATAAAATAAACATTATAGGCTTTTGATTAGCGACACAGTATGCATCTCTACTTCAATATTTGTTCCACAATACTAATTTTAAATGAGTCTTTTTTTAAATTAGTTTACTAAATAATATTTACTTATATTTAATTATGTGTCAGGACATTATGCAAGGTGAAAGAGATCATTAAGTAAAGAAGTGTTTTTTCTGAATGAGATGGCAAATAAAAAAGATAAATTTGTTTACAGTTTACAAATAGTTAACTACAGTTATGAAAATGCTTAATATATGAGTCCAGTACCTACAATTTTGGGAGACAAATAATTTATAGGTGACACAATAGACCATCATAATAGAAATTATTTATATAAGGTAAATGAAATTGTAAAAACTTCCTCTGCAGAGGAAACTTTTGTTAACCAAATTTCAAGACTTCAAATTGCTATCGCAATTCAGAGATAGTTTTCAAATTGCTTAAGATGTGTCATAAGGGGCTTATGTGTCTTAGGGGCTTCTGATGGTGTTTTCCCCAAAAGCTAGGTGCTCTTTTAAAAACTCTTGCATGCAGCTGATCAGGATCTATTCTGGCACCCTATAGGGTCCCTAAGAACCACCAGGAGCAATCCCTGAGTCAGGAATAAATGCTGAACATACTCCCAAAACAAACAATAACTGTAAAATATCCTGAAACTTAAATGCCTATGTTAATACATTTTTAAAGCAATGAAAAGAAATCATTCTAATCTGTAAAATATATGCATTTGAATAATTGTAGGTTTTCAGTTTGTTGTTGTTGTTATTTTGGCCCTAGGCCATTTGTACAAATCATTCAAAGTGTTACAGTATGGGGAATGTTTATAATGAGATGGTAGTGTAGGAAAAAAAAAATTCCTATTTCTAGAAGTGTGGTTAATTAACTTGGTTACCTTAAGCAAATAACAACCTCTCTGGGTATCAGTTTTCTCAACTTTAAAATGAGAAATTGAATTGTTTAATCTAAACTTCCTGCTAGCTATAACTAAATGCTCCAAATAATTGAAGCAGATTGAAAGGCAATATATATTATCCATAGATGTACCTGTAGGACACCATCCTTATACAAACCAAGCACCTGTGCTATTTAACGTTCTCCTATGTTTTTATTTTCATTTGATGTTATTAAATCAATTAGGCATCTGTAAAAAGCAAACCACTGGCGAAGCTTATATACATATATATATATATATATTCAAATATAGAATTTATTTCATAAAAAATATTTTAAAATAATGTAAAACTATGTGGATAGCATATGTAAATTAATAAAAGCACTGTGACATATCTACCAATACCATGAAATTTATATCTGTATCTATCTAGCTTATTATCACATTGAAACTATTTTTACAATCCTATGCTTTTCTATTATAAATACCTTCTGAGAATTACTGTTAAGAATAAAAGCATGTATCTGTTTTTCTCTAAGATGATCAGGTTGTGAGTTTTCATAGAAATATGGACACTTTTCAATTTGAACATGGTAACTTGCACATAATGGCCTGGGATATTTGCCTTCACCTATTGGATGCTCAAGAAATTTTTAGCAATCAGATAGCAAATGCTTTTTAATCAGAATCTTTGTCTCTCTCTTCTCTGATTTTTTTTTTAAAAAGAAGCCAGTGGGTCAGTTACAGGTTTTGAAGGAAATATTTCAACCAGCAGTGGTTCCATTTGTCCTTGAACACAAGTGGTCCGATGTTCCCCTGATAGATCCTCAGGTGGGTTTTACCACCCATATGGGATCCAGTAAGCAATGGCATACATGAACCTCCGAAGAATGATCACACAACACTCCTTACCACTCTTAAATTTTAGCAATGTTTAGTTGGCCTAGAATATTCCAAAATAGATTGAGTATAATTTGCAGCTAATATTTTCAAGATACTCCTGAATATTTGGAATAGTTCCTGGTCTCTGAATCTGTCAGGATGCTACATCAGTTTCCATGGTTCTGAGAAGATTTGGTTTCCTACAGAGTTTGGGCTAATATTTGTTAAGTACATATACGTGATATATAGAGCTAAGTATTTATATATGGAATTTCAATGTAATTTTCACAGAACTGTTTGTTTATTGTCTGTTTGTTTTATTGTTTTATTTTTGGGGCCACATCAGCTGATGTTCAGTGGTTACTCCTGGCTCTGCACTCAGGAATTACTCCTGTATAGCTGAGAGGACCATAAAGGAATCTGAAATCCCAGCTGCTGGGCCTGCCACATACAAGGCAAATGCCCTCCCCACGGTACTATTGCTCCGGCCATCTCAGAGCAGCTTTAAAGTGAATGTTTATTATTCGCATTTTGCAAAGAAACTGAATTTTAAAGATTCTAAGTAACTTGCTCAAGCTTGCAAGTAGCAAAGTTAAGAACTTAAACCCAGAATTGTTCTGACTTTAAAATTCAGTATAAATCCTCACATATAAAACCCCTGCTGAAATTTCAACTCTGTTCCTTTGCTTTCTAAGTGCAGAAGATGTTCAGAAATGTGAGAGTAAATTAAGCAGGGGATTTTGGTCTTTTGGATATGTTATAATTATACAAAATGGGAAATTCAGTCTCTGTTTATTAATAAATGTGTTATACTAAAGTTTTCTAAATTTACTGTATTTATTTGTAAAATAAGAGGAGTGTAAGTAATTGTTCCTGTCTTACATGTTTATTGGCAAGATTGCATATAATAATGAATACAAAACTCAATTAAATCACTATTAGCATCAAACCTTATAAACAAGTTTCCTATTATTTCTATTGTTCTAAGATGGCTCAATCAACTAAACATTATCAGGGATAAACCAGAGTCTGATCAGTTCAGGAAATAGTGGGAGAAGCAAAATATCTTCTAGTCTATCTTTTCCACTTAAAATTTCATCATTAAGTATTAGATATAACATTCTTGTGAGAAATTCCTGATGCTTCTAGTGTTTAGTCTCGACTCCTCTGTGTTACATGAATTGGAAAATTATTCTTGTGTCAGTCTGTCGCTACAAAATTATAATTACAAAAGAAATACATGTATTCCCACAACTTCATGTATAATACGTGCCTAATAGGCAAATTAAAAATAAAAAACCCTAAAACAATTTCTGTTGCCTTGAATTTTTCAATAGTTATATTAGTAGAATTGAGCAGATTTAGAAAATCCTATTTTAATATTCTTAAATCACTGGTGTTATAAGAAATAAATATGGCTCTGCCAAATATGTAGTAAGACATCTTGATATATCTAATTGGGGTAAAAGTACTTTCTTATAAAATCACCTCATATAAACGAAGAGGACTTTCTGTTGTGCAGTATGTGATCTGTTCATGATATATGATATAAAATTAGATGCATTTGTTTAACCTTATCTGGTTTCCAAGTAGGATATTCTCTGGAAGCAAAGCGTGAGATAACCATAAAGAAGTTTGTTTTTATAAGGGGAATTACAGGCACCAGAGCTGTGTACCCAAATGCAGCCTTTGGAGGGATAGTGTTCTAAATACCTTTTCTCTAGTCATTCTGTATTTTCCGATTATGTTTCTCTGAGAGTGAATTCAAGATTAGTAGCTATAAAAGGGTAAAATATACTAGTTATTTTTGAAGCAATGGAATGGATTGACTATTATATTCCTTTATTTTCATTTCTTACCTAGAAACAGCACATAAATATCTGGATCCTTGACATAATCCATTTCTTCAAGCTAAAGTAATTTATTAACCTGGTAAAAATAATACTTGACCTTATTAGAAAGAAACATGGAGACATTTTATAAATGACTGATGTTTACAATTCAAAATAATAAATGAAGTATAATTCTGAACTTGGTTTTCTATAGACTATAAATAAGAGGATTGATAATTATTGTGGCTCTGTGATCAATGCAAAATGTCAAACACATAATTCATTATTTAACATTCTTTTTTGGAAACTATTTTGCTCATTTCATTGACAGATAATCTATTCCATATGACTTAGTCTTTAAGCAATAATGGAAAAGATATGTATCTATAATACTTTTTCATATGAAGTTCATATTAGAGGAACTGAAAGATCAGTGCTCTTTGCATAATGATTATGATTATCTGCACCCTTCTTGTGAAAATTGACAACATATTAATTCATAACCTAGTTCAAATTTTTTTACAATCTAAAAGTCCATGGAGAATTTTAAAATTGTTTAAATTTTAGATAAATTACATTTAAAAATATTGCTATTCAAAGAACTGAGACACAGATACCCCAGGCAGAGCAGATACCAGCTCTCCCCATTGAACCTCCTGCATTCCACTGACCACAAGAGCGACTTCCGGCCTGAGTCCACCATCCCGATGAACCCAGAGGAACTCCCACAACATGCTGGCAGCGATCTTCTTAATCCATACTCCACAGCTCTTCAGATCTCCACCCAAGAGATTAATATAATCTCCAGTCTACAAGGACCTGCCCTTCAGAGACCGCCTTCAGAGGAGAGTATTTCAAGCCCAGGACTGCTTGAACCATCACGATCACGATCACGATCTTCCCATTAATCATCTATTTGCTGGCGGGCACCAGTAATATCTCAATATGTCCTGTCACATGCTGTAGAGCCAAGGGCATCGGCTTGGTACAGGAACATAAAGAGCCTCAAACCATTATATTAGGTCAAGAGAATGATCTAATATAATTGTTACTGGCATTTGGCATATCAAATACAACACGAGCAGCTTGCTAGGCTTGCCGTGCGGGAGGCATACTCTATAAACACCTCCAAATAAAGCCTTTATTGATGAACCGCGGCCGCATAGCGGCCCAGCGGCTGTGCCGGCTGTGATGGGCTGGTCGGCTGGGTGGAGTTCTGATGAGAGGGGAAGTCCAATGTGGAAAATGGCGGCGCCCATGGAGTGGGTGGGGGGTCGTCTGGCTTGTTGTGAGGTTCTGCCGGGGTGGTGGGCCAAGGCTGGAACCCACCATGCCTCCCGACTGCCTCATGGACGGCTGGGCACAGGGAGAGCAAGGAACCGCTCTGCCCCATGTCTGAGAGTCTCTGGACCAGCATACCTGGGCCGGATTGAGGAAGAAACTGCTCCAGGGTAGGTGTCGATGATCCGGGCTGTGATGGGCTGGTCGGCTGGGTGGAGTTCTGATGAGAGGGAAGTCCAATGTGGAAAATGGCGGCACCCATGGAGTGGGTGGGGGTCGTCTGGCTTGTTGTGAGGTTCTGCCGGGGTGGTGGGCCAAGGCTGGAACCCACCATGCCTCCCGACTGCCTCATGGGCCGGCTGGGCACAGGGAGAGCAAGGAACCGCTCTGCCCCATGTCTGAGAGTCTCTGGACCAGCATACCTGGGCCGGATTGAGGAAGAAACTGCTCCAGGGTGGGTGTCGATGATCCGGGCTGTGATGGGCTGGTCGGCTGGGTGGAGTTCTGATGAGAGGGAAGTCCAATGTGGAAAATGGCGGCGCCCATGGAGTGGGTGGGGGTCGTCTGGCTTGTTGTGAGGTTCTGCCGGGGGGGTGGTGGGCCAAGGCTGGAACCCACCATGCCTCCCGACTGCCTCATGGACGGCTGGGCACAGGGAGAGCAAGGAACCGCTCTGCCCCATGTCTGAGAGTCTCTGGACCAGCATACCTGGGCCGGATTGAGGAAGAAACTGCTCCAGGGTGGGTGTCGATGATCCGGGCTGTGATGGGCTGGTCGGCTGGGTGGAGTTCTGATGAGAGAACTCTGCTTGAACCATAGACGCAGATACCCCAGGCAGAGAAGATACCAGCTCTCCCCGTGCAGAGTGGCCATGCAATTTACTTCCACACCCCTCTCAGAGAACCCTGCAAGCTACCGAGAATATACCATTTGCATGGCAGAGCCTGGCAAGCTGTCCGATGCGTATTCAATATGCCAAAACCAGTAATAAAAATGTGTGTCTTCCTGATCCTGAAAGAGCCCTTAATATAGCAGCACAAGGAAGGTGGACAAGGGGTACCTGATAAAATCTCAGGGGTGAACTAGGCTGCCAAAATGAAGGACTACAATGACTGTCTGTACTTAAAATGCTCAAATGCGCTGGCATCAGAAGCATATACTGAGGAACTGATGGTGCAAGTGCAAAAGATCAAGAATGACATCATTTGTCTGACTGAGAAGAAGCATTGAGTATGAGTCAATCACATCATGCCATTTTTGACACTGGAGAAGAACTTTTCCTAGGAACATGCAAAGAAAGAGATGCTGGTGGCATTGGTGTCCGTGTCAACACGAACGAGGCCATGAACATTGATTTATTTGAATTCCCTAACAAACCGTATAGGGGACGATTACACTTGAAGACATGTGGCCCACTGCCAGCAATTTCTATCTTTGTTGTCTACGCACCAACATCCACATACAAGGGAAGATAAAATTGAGAAGTTTTACATGGAACTGGAGGAGTTGTATAAAAAAAAGATCACACTTTCTGCAAGATCATAGTTGGTGATTTTATGCCAAGATAGGCCAGAGAAGATCAACTGAAGAGCTCCACATTGGGAGCCATGGCCTAGAATGGAACAAACAGGGTGAGAGACTATCTGAGTTCATCATGTCCACCAAGACCATTCATGGGAACTTACAGTTCCAGAAGGCTGCAGCGAAACGTTGGACATGGGAATCTCCCTGGTGGACAGTTCCACAATGAAATTGACCACATCATCTTCGATCGAAAGTATGGCCTGACCGATGTCACTGTCATCCCAAAATTCCAATCAGGATCGGACCACCGTCTCCTTCCTGCAAAATTCTACTTCACGCAACAGGGAGAAAAGGCCCCCAAAGTTTAAGAAGAGAACTCCCAGAACGACCACCAATTGGGAACTCTGGCACCATTGCGGCAACATGGGAAGATACCATCATTGACAACATCGATGAAGAATACAACCAACTTGTTCAGCACCTCATGGAAAGTGCGAAGAACGCCAAGAAAGAAAAAAGACACAAAAGGACACTAGTCTTCAAAAACTCTAGAGATTATTCACAAACATGGCAAAGCGTGAGCCTCAGGAGATCAAATGCTAACATCCAAGCTAGCAAAGCAGTGCAGAGAAGCAATAAAAAAGACCTCAAAGAGAGAAGAGCAGAAATACTGGATGATGCAGCAGAATCCGGGAAAAGCATTCGCAATGTCCGCCTATCCTTCACCAACTATAAGACCAAGGTGACTGCCCACCGACGCCCTGATGGATCTATCACATCTTCCAGAAAGGCAATGGAGAAGATTATCCATGACTTCTACTTCGATCTCTTTTATAGCCACGTCCACCTGCCTAATACCAAATTCCGCAGGATGGATATGTAGTTCCCAATGTTCTCCCTTCTGAAATCCGACATGCCATTTCGTCAGTAAAGAAAGGAACAGCACCAGGCCCAGACAAAGTCAGACCTGAACACCTGAAGAATCTTCCATCAGTACTCATCAATACACTGGCTTGACTCTTCACACATTACCTGTCTGAATGCAAGGTGCCCTCCCAATGGAAAACCAGTAGGACAGTTCTACTGTTCAAGAAGGGAGACAATCACAACATTGGCAACTATAGCCCCATCTGCCTGTTGTCCATCATCTACAAGCTGTTCGCTCGAGTCATCCTGAACAGGATTGGCAGAGCATTAGATGAAGGACAACCATGCGAGCCAAGCTGGCTTCCGAAAAGGATTCAGCACAATCGACCATATCCACATGGTAACCAAGCTTATTGAGGTTTGTAGAGACTTCAAAATGCCGCTCTGTTTCACGTTCATTGATTTACAGAAAGCCTTTGATTCTGTTTAGACTGAAGAGGTTATCGAAGCCCTAGCCAAAGAGGGTGTTCAAACCCAATACATCAAGATCTTTCATGAGCTCTATTACGGATTCACCACCAGGATCTCACCATTCTACAAGGAAGTGATCATTGATGTCAAAAGAGGGGTTCAGCAGGGTGATACCATTTCACCAAAATGCTTCAGTGCCACCCTTGAGAACATCAAGTGACAATTAGAATGGGAAGGAATGGGAGTGAAGATAGATGGTCGGCAACTATACCACCTCCGCTCCGCTGATGACATCGTTCTAATAACACCAAACATAAGCCAAGCAGCACAAATCTTGGATGACTTTGACCAAGAATGTGGAAAGATAGGTCTACAGCTGAATCTCAACAAAACTATGTTCATGAAAAATGAACTAGTTTCAGAGGCCCCATTCACTCTCAATGGAACAAACATCTCTGAATGCAGCAGTTATGTGTACTAGGTTGAGAAGTCAACATGATGAATGACGTAAAACCTGAGCTGCGCAGAAGGAAGAGAGCAACATGGATTGCCTTCAAAAGCATGGAAGAAATAGCAAAAAAAACAAAGAACCTCCGGCTCTGGGCGCAACTCTTCGATTCCTCCATTCTCCCTGCATTAACATATGTCTCAGAGAACTGGGCTCTAAGCAAGCAGGATGAGATTGCTATTCGGGCCTCCCAGAGTGGAATCGAAAGAGCTATGCTTGGAATATCACGCCTCACTCAAGTGAGAGAAGAAATCTGGAGTTCAGACCTCTGTCGCTGTTCCAGAGTCAGGGACGCTGTCTTGTTTGCCAAGGCACCGAAAATCAGATGGGCTGGACATGTAATGCGATTTGGAGACAACTGCTGGACTAAAGCTGTTACCCACTGGATCCCACGGGATGTCAAAAGATCACGTGCCGCTCACCTACAAGCTGGTCAGACTTCTTCGTCAAGACCCTGAAGGAATGTTTGAGGGTCTTAATATTCCTGAATCAACCAGATGCCATTGGGCTACAGTGGCACTTGACAGGATCAAATGGAACTTTTACTGGCTCCCGCTTGAGCAATTTGATGAATAACAGGATTCTATTGATCAAGTGATCAAGTAATCCATCCATTTATATATAAATTTCTTGACTTCATCTTTTTTAACAGCTGCATAGTAATCCATTGTGTAGATGTATCATAGTTTCTTTAGCCCGTCTTCTGTTCAAGTATTCAGGTTCTTTTCAGATTCTGGCTGTTCTGAATAGTGCTGCAATGAACATCAAAGTGCAGATAGTGTTTCTTCTTGCCACCATAGTTCTTGACTTCCATCCTCACTCAAAGGTCAAATAGAGTTGCTGGATCATTCTATATTTTATCTTAAAATAAGGTAATGGGGCAGTAGTACAGCAGGTAGTGCATTTGCCATGTACATGGTTGACTTGAGTTCAATCCCCAACATCCATATGATTCCTTGAATACTGCCAGGGGTGATGTCTGAGAACAGAACCAGGAATAAGCTCTGAGCACAGCTGGATATGCTCTCCAAGTAAATAAAAATAAATAAATAAATAAATAAAGAGGGTAGGTGAATTGGGGAAAATTGCCATATTCATTTTCTATAAGAATATTTTTCCAAGTTTGTTTAAATCCTGTTTACCTAGAATTTAATCATAAGAGTCACAGTACTCTGAGTTGGGCCTGAGGAGAAAAAATAAGTGATGAAATGGAATTAGGCATATTTTTCAGAAGTATAATAAATTAAAATTCTAAGCCTGGCACAGTAAAGGAAATAATAAAAGTTGCAAATATTCCTAGGAATTTATTATGCACCATGCATTAAACTAAGTGCTTTTTGTGCTATAATTCATTTAATGTTTAAAACAATAATATGCAAATGAGAAAAACTAGCTTCCAAGAGAGTAAGTAATTTATTCAAGGTCATATGACAATTGCAATACCAGAACAGAATCCAGTTTTCCACATTGTATTGTGTACGTTTGCTGAAATAAAAATTGGTTAATAAGCAAAATAGAGAGCACATATAATAATTCAGTATAAGATAAATTTTTTATAATTTGATTAGAGAAATATAGAATTTTTTATATCAGGATAATTGATTTGCTGTTTAGGCTAATGCTATGTTTAGCTCCTCAACACAGCATACAATGAGGTCAATTTTATAAAATTTTAAAACCTAAACTATGAAATACCTAATAAAATACATAATTATAGCTGATCTAATATACCATCATCATAAACAACACTATATTACCTCTTAAAGTTAATCTAGGAGTAAAATATTAATATGTTTATTGTACTTAGAGTAAAATGGATACAAAAGGGCTATGATTTTAGTTATTGTAATGATCTTTCTAAAAACTTTATTTAAACATAGTGACTTACAAAGTACGTAGTTATTTACTATGTACTGTTATTCACCACCACTGCACCTATGTACAACACGTTATTTCAAATTTTTTCTCTCCTCTCTTTGAACTTGTCCTACACATACAATTAATAATTTATTCTATATTGGTTGTTGGAGCTAATTCTCTAAATATGGTCGATGGATATATTCTTAGGAAAAGTCAATGGAGATTACTATATCTCCATTGTGGTAATTGAGCCCATTCTATAGAAAATTATTGATATGTTCCCATAGCCCACAACATTCTGATTTTCTGCTTCACACTTAATTCTATAAAATGTGATGGGATACCTGGTACTGTGTGTCTGTGTCCCTGGATCATGGCCGACAGCAATTGCACCAGTTCTGGTGGGCCCACTGGACCTTCCAGAAGGGACTGAGGTGGGAGAAGGGGGCCTCAGCGCCAGCTCCATGGAAGCCTGGTGAGTTCAGCCACAGATCTTTATTGTGGTTACTATCATAGTGGTATGAGACACATACAGATAGCATGAGATTTTATTTATCTGAGAATATTGTGTTCTTAAAATTCAATGACATTGGGCCCCGGAACGATAGCCCAGCGGGTAGGGCGTTTGCCCTGCAGCGGCCGATGCCGGCCGGGTTCGAACCCCGCAACCCATATGGTTCCCCGAGCACCGCCAGGAGGAATTCCTGAGTGCAGAGCCAGAAGAAACCCCTGAGCATAGCCGGGTGTGACCCAAAAAAGCAAAAAAAAAAAAAAAAAATTCAATGACATTAAGTGGTTCTCAAAAACTTTAAGAAAAAAATACATATATTGTATAAATATCATTTTCTATTATTATAAACAAATTGCATTTATATAGACTGGAAGAAAATTTATGAAAATGCAAACAGCAGTTCTTTCTGGAATTTGTAGGATTCAGAGTGATGAAATTCACTAATCAACCAATTAAAAGGGAGAAACTCAGTCATTATAATAGATTAAAAAAAACACGCATTTGTTAAAATCAATTTCCATTCATGATAATTGTCAGAAATTTAGAATCAAAGGAAATTCTTCAGAATAATATATGACATCTATTGAAAGATTTACAAACAACATGTTTTGTCATTGAAATACTAATTTTGCACACTACCCCACCTCATGACACCAGCCAGGATTTGAAGCAAGACAAAAATAACTGCCTTATCAATCCTTGAAATCCTAGAATATAAAATAATGCAAGAAACAATTATAAAAAGGCAAAGAGCTTGGAATTAAAGAAATAAAACTGTCTTGGTTTGCAAGATATCATTATCAATGATATAAAATTCAAAAAATCCATAAAATTATAATAGGGCTATTAAATGAGTTTAGCTGAGTTGCAGGATAGTCAACATATAAAAATAATGTATATTGTATTGCTAAATGCTATCTATAAATAATGACGATTATATACATTATAAATTTGTAAGTTCCATTTAACTTAACACCCTTAGGATAAATATAAAGCCTTTAATAATTTTATATGCTGAAATATATAAAATAATAATAGAAATCAAATAATATATATGAATAGTGAAGTTATATCATGCTTACTAATTCAGAAGAAACAATTTTAGTCATTCAAGTATCATACTTGGAGTTATGGAATTAGTACATGGAAAATAAAATGCTAGCAGAAATTTTCAAATGAATGAATAATCCAATTATAAAAGTTTTGTGGAAAAATAAGTAATATTAAATAGTCAAAGCAAACAACAGAGATGAAAATGTTTTACTAGTTGATATAAATTGTTACTATAAAATTAAGACAATCAAGACAGAAGCAAAATATGGATACATGAGTCAGGGAAAAGAACAGAGAACCTATATATAGATGAGGAATTATATTAATCATCTTAAATATGTCAAAACAATCCATTGAATAAATTATGGTTTTTGACTATGTTATGTCTACAAAGATAGTACAAGTGTTAAGGTGTTTGCCTTGTATGTGACAATTCAGGCTTTAGCCCTATCACAATATGTTTGCTTAGGTGTCACCAAGAATGATCCCTAAGCATGAAGTGGGGTAAATTCTGAACACATCCTGATGTGGCCAGTAAAGAGCAACATTTTTAAAAATCAGAGACTGAAAATAGTACAGCAGTTAAGTTTCTTGTCTTGAGCACAGTTGACCTGACCCAGCTCAATCTCCAGCATCATTTAGGGTCTCCAAAGTATCCCTGGATGTGTCCATAAAACAAAACAGCAATGAGTAAATAAAATATCTTAAAGTAGTTTATTGTATATTAGGCAGCATGGTTACAGTAGTATTAATGCGTGTTGCTTTAGTGCAATCACAGCCCCCTCCACCCCAAAGTGCCCAACATCTCCCTACAGTGTACTTTGCCACTTCTGGTCAACCTCTTTCTCACCCCCTATGTCCACACTACTTGCTAATTTCCTCTCCCCATTTTTGAAAACGTTATTGGGATTTTTGTTGTGAACTTTGTGAGTACTTTATATATTTTGGTTATATATTTTGGCCCTTTCTGTAATACTGTATTCAAATATTTATTCTCATTTACGAAGGTATGCTTTAAATTTACCCTGCCTTTCTGTTTCTGTGATAATCCTTTTCAGTTTAATATACTCCTATTTGTTTTCATTTTTGCCCGCTTTGATATCCATTTTGGGGGATTGTCTCCCCAAATGTGCTCAGAAGAGTCTGCGACCCCACTTGGCCAAATGAACTGGAAGTTTGATGCAAGGACCTGAAAATGCAATTTTTCTCAGACCCTGAAGTGCCAAGGATTATCCAGGCCACCTGATAGTGCCCAGAGACCTGTTGGTATTGTTTGGGGTCCCCAACAGTGTTGGGGTATGTAAGGTAAACTGGTCACATTAGGGTTAGCAACTGTCCCCTTGAGTCAATGAACAAAAAATCATAAGCACAGTCTAGAAAAGCCAAGGCTTTACTTCTCCACACACCTTACTTGAACTCTACTCCACACCAACAGTCACATGAACTCTGACCCCCAAACTGCTGGAGATCAATCTTATAGGCTGGGGCCAGGGCAGCATAACTAAAGGTATAGACTTATTCCTAAAAGAATGAGTCAAAAAACCAGCTTCCTCTTATAGATGCGAAAATCTCCGGGAGTGGAGGGGAAGACGCGTCCCAGGGCTCTTGAGGCACTATAGGGTAGAACATTGTTTTCTTTCTCCTCAGATAGTAAACAATTCGATAATATTTCTAGTTTGTTTGTTTTATTAACACAGTAAGAGAGACAAGCTGGGGCCAGTAAATGCTTGAGAGACCATGTAGTGCCAGGAATCAAACCTGGGTTGTGTGCGTGCCAGGCATGTGCCCTAACGCCTATATTATCTCATGATAACAAAGAAGACATGTAATTGAGGTCAAAATCTTGTGGAATTATGCTGGAATTTTCCCAAAATTTATTTTACCAATTTTTATCCTCCAATGCAGATATTTTAGATATTTTGTGAGGTCTTTTCCTTCTTCCTTCTGTTCTTCCTTCCATCCTTCGTCCTTATTACCAGTCTTTCTAGCATTATTTGTTTGGTATCATTTCTCTTCCTTTTCATGCAGACAACTCCTTTTGCCATAGGCTTATTGTTGATATATATGAAAGTTTATTTTGTGTCTTTAGTTCAATTTCATTGGTCTGATATTGGCCATCCCTTTAACTCTTAAAAGCCATCACTTTAATGGCACCAGATGTCAGTTTTCAGCTGTGTGTCTGCCTAATTGACAGTATCAAGTACAGAACCAGTCCAAAGGTTCTGAACTCCCTTTAAGACTCTCTTCAAACTATTTCCAAGCACTGCCCTTATGCATTCAGACAACTTTTATTTTGCTCCTCTCTCTATCCTGCCAGGCTCTCTGCTCCTCCTACTCTCTTCTGCCAGTCAGGCTGAGAACCCAGTTTCAACTGACTCACTCAATTGTTTTTTCCAACTATTATATTGGTCAGACTTCTTCGTCAAGACCCTGAAGAAAGGTTTTGAGGCTCTTTGTATTCCTGAAGAAACCAGATGCTATTGGGCTACACTGGCATGTGATAGGGTCAAATAGAAATATTACTGGCACCCGCTCGAAGTAAATCGATGAATAACGGGATGTCAAGTGATCAAGTGATTATATATTCCCATAATTAGGATATTTGCCATCCCTTTAACTCTTAAAGAGACCACAATGTTCTGAGAGTCTACATTCTAGTGGCTGTGTTTTAATTTACTGTAAAATTATAATATGACTTAAAATCAGGGAATGTATACTACCCATTTTCTTTCCTCTCAGAATTCATTGACTATTTGGGGATTTTGATGATTCCATACAAATTTTAGTAGCATTTGTTCTAAAATATGAAGAGAATTAATTAAATGTTGATACGGATTTTACTGAATCTGTTAATACTTATAATAGATGGTCATTTTAATTATGTCAATTCTTCTAATCTAGGAATATAGAGTATTTTCCCATTTTCTGGTGCCCTCTTCTGTTTCTTTTTTTTTTTTTTTGCTTTTTGGGTCACACCCGGCAATGCTCAGGGGTTACTCCTGGCTCTGCACTCAGGAATTACTCCTGGCGGTGCGCTGGGGACCATATGGGACGCCGGGGATCGAACCCGGGCCGGCACAGGCCGGCGCGTGCAAGGCAAAGGCCCTACCCGCTGGGCTATCACTCCAGCTCCCTCTTCTGTTTCTTTCAAAATTTAGTTTTCAGTATTTTCTTTTACCTTCTTTGTTTAGTTTGTTCCAAGTACTTAGGGTTTTTCTTTTTTTTTATTTGTTTATATTTTTGTTTGTTTGCTTTGGTCCATACATGACAGTGCTCAGGATTTACTCCCTGATTCTGTGGTCAAGGATTACTCGAGGAAGGGTCAGGGAACCATATTGAATATTAGGGATCAAATGCAGGTTTGCAAGGCAGATGTCCTATTAGCTGTACTATCACTCTGGCCCCATTGATGGTCCTAGACATTATTTTTAAATTTTCTTTTTTATTGTATGTAAAACTGCAAATGAGTTTTTAAATTATTTTGTAAGTCTGCTACTTTGCTCTACTGGTTTATTGTTTCCAGGAGAATTAATAAATGTCTAGGACTTTTATGTACATTATCATTGATTAAATAATTAGTCTATATATAAAACAGGTTGTAGGTAGGCTCTCAGTTCTTGCATTTACTGATGTACAGCATAGTAACAATAATAAACCTCATTCCCATGACCTGAAAGAATAGTTTGAGGCTTTTCATGTCCCTGGAGCGAGGAGATACCCCTGGCTACACTAGCACACGACAGGGGCAAATGGAAACATTACTGGTGCCCACTCGAGCCAACTGATGAAAAATAGGCAGACAAGTGACAAGTGATAAATGTAAAAATATGAATACTTATCTATATTTCATACTGTTATAAAACAACACAAAATCATTATGGAACAATAACTAAAAACATCAAAATAAAATTATAAAGACACTTTGTAAGTCAGGAAAATATTTAGATATATGTGCATATGTATATATACTTATATATGATCTAGCAAGTATAAGCCATAAAATATTTATGAAATTTATTTCAATCAAAATGTTTGTTCTTGAGCACTAAATACAGGCAAAAAAATGCACATGATGGCTTCTTAAGTTTATGTAGTGCAACCCACAATGTGTAAGAGAAGGAAGAGAGAGAGAGAGGGAGAGAGAAAGGAGATAAATAACCTGCCATTTAGGCAGGCTATGGGAGGGGGGGGGGAATTAGGGACATTGGTGGTGGGAAATGGACACTGGCAGAGGGCGGGAACACTATGTGACCTAAACCTCCAAACATGAACAACGTTGTAATTGTAAATCTCATGGTGGTATAATAAAATGTTTAATTAAAAAATGTTTGTTCTTTGAGGTTGGAGTGATAGTCCAGCGGGTAGGGCATTTGCCTTACATGTGGTCAACCCATGTTCGATCCCAGGTGTCCCATATGGTCCCATAAATGGTCAGGAGTAATTCCTGAGTGCAGAGCCAGGAGTAACCCCCTGAGCATCGCCAGGTGTGATCCAAAAAGCAAAAAAATAAAAAATGTTTGTTCTTGAAAGTACTTTAGGAAAAAAAAGACAAGACAGATTACAAACTAGGAGAAAACATATATTAAACACATAGCCAATTGAAGACTCATAATCAGAATATATAAGCAATTCTCACAATTAAAGAATTAAAGATAACTCTAGTGAAAAGCAGACAGATGATTTGAACAGACATTTTATTACAAAAAAGAAATGTCAAATAAATACAGTGTGGAAATCACTAGACTTTAAAGAAATTTCAAGTAAAATTAAAAAGACCATTACTTACATATTAAAGTGTCTTTATAAACCAAAATGACAATACAAAGTGTTAGCAAGGGTATCACAATGGAAGCTATAATATATTTTTTGGCAGGAAGGCAAAAAATCTATTGCCACTTAGGATAACTGGCAGTTTCTTCAAAAGTTAAATGAACACTTTATGACTCAGCAATGTTCTTCAGCTATTATTCAAGAGAAATGAAATCACTTATCCATGAAAGACTTTTGTGAAACATTTATAAAAACTATAGTTATAATATATAAAAATTGGGAAAAATGTCATCTACCAACAAATGCATAAAAAAGTGTGTTATACACCTACTTGGAGTACCAAAAAATCAATAAAAATAAATGTCCTGGTGCTATAGCAAATACCTGGATGAATCGCAGAGCTATTGTATAAAGTGAAAGAAACCTGACTTAAAAGGCAAATTACTTCATGATTTCATTATGTGACTTTCTGGAAAAGATAAAAGTATAGATACAGGAAACAGACTTGAGAGTGCCAGGATCTAGGAGTGGAAATAGATGTCCATCTTAGAGGAAATCTGAGAAGGTGAAAATACTTTATGTCTTTATTGTGGTGATGGTGGCTTAAATAAATAATTTGTCAAATCTCTCGGATGTTACCTAAAATGAATTCATTTTCATGTATACTAGTACTATATTAATAAAAATAACTTTAAAATATCAATAAGCAGAACTGGTGATGATTGTAGCATTCAGAATGTCTCCTAGGAAGGCTCATTAGCATCCATATGTTCCTACTGGGAATTATTCTGTACACATTTAACCCCCTGCCCCAGCTCCCGATAGGACAGGTTTATTTAGTCTTTGACCCACACTATCTGATAGAGAACAAACTTATACACTATGTTCTAGGATTCTAACTTATAAAGTGGACATGGGAATTCCACCTTCTTTACACGTAGCCCAATGGAGGCAAATCCAATGTAAATAATACATCTGACTTACTTGAATCTTCCCAAATCACATTTGCAGAGAAAATGGCTTAAAACTCAAATATTCATGAAAGGGATGAAAATTAAACCATTGTTAAAGGTAAAATAATTATGTCAAGATTGCCTTGAGTTGAAAATATAAAGAAATTCTATTTTTTAAAAAACCCATTTTAAAATATTTTATAAGTACTGTCTATTTACTATTTTTTTTATCATTTCAAATATATGCTATAGAATGCAATGACTAGGTTAAATAGTTTGAGAATACTTTATGAATTAGTGACTATAGGAAAATAATAATTTGATTTTTATATGGCAAATAGCCTGAATTTTTAATAGAATTTTATTAAAATGTTATAGGTGGGAAATAAATTTATGAATTACACTTAAAATTTGCCTTCTAAAATAG
Organism: Cryptotis parvus; assembly: GCA_021461705.1. NCBI lineage: Eukaryota > Metazoa > Chordata > Mammalia > Eulipotyphla > Soricidae > Cryptotis > Cryptotis parvus. The sequence goes on along the minus strand of JAJIBD010003283.1, from coordinate 53,624 downwards.
ATTCACATTACTGGTCATATTCATAAAATCCAATGGAAATATAAAGCATCATTTTTTTTACTATATCCCTCTCATCTATCTTTACGAACCCAAAGAAAAGCTTCAGCAATCTGATATTTGGTAGAATTATCTATATCTATTTTACTAGCCAATAGGCATGCAGGAAACATTTCTTCTCTGTTTACTTAGCAATAGTGAGTTACTGAACCATTCTAATTTAAACAATGTGGAAACTTCTAGGGTGAGGCTAAACAAGAATGAGATAGACGCCATGTGTGCTTACTCACTCTAAGCAAAAGTGCGTGTTTCCCCTGCTCTGTGAGTTCACTGCTAACCGCAGTGTTTTAGAGGGATATCACAGAGCCGAACTCAGAATTCAAGTCTCTGTGACGACAGCTTCAACACTGATTAGGACTACGCCATCTTACTTTCTCAGGCTTGGGGAGTTGTTATTATTAGAGATAATTGGGTATATGTAAAAGTTATTGTCATTTGAGTCTCCCTGCTACACAATCTTAGCACACATACTTTATTCTTTGGGAAGATTTACTGCACACATTGTTTCTAGAGGCTTCTTCCTTATTTGTACTGAAATAAAGCCTTGGGTTATGAAGAGCATTTGGAGGATCCCGTCGTTTGTCTCCAGAGAAGGCCAAAGTGTTCCATCTCCATTGTATAATGTCCTCGAGGCACCCTAGACAACATTGTTTCTGCCTAAAGTTTCTCTACTTATAAATTAAAAAAATGAGAGTGTGTGGAGGGTCATAATTCTTTTCCGTACCTGTTTCTCCCAGTTAACAATAATTTTCTTTGTCTAGCAAAGCAGGAAAATAATGTATACAGGGAGTCTAGATAACATACTGACCTGTCATCGTTAGACACGCCCACTAAGCAACAGCCCTTTCCTCTAAGGTACATCCGTATGAATGGAGGGGAGGAGTACAGTGCAATGCCAGCTTCTGTTCTCTTACAAGCAATCGTAGACAAGTGCCCCTTCTTTTAAGAGTGCGTGTGCCAACAGAAATTCCAATTTATGACTCTAAGATCCACTAAAGTGGTGTTATTTTCATACTGTTTTGTTCTAAAGCATTTGTGATGAGTACAGCTGCTACTGCCCTTTTTATTTATTTATTTATCTATTTATTTATGTATTTTTTGCTTTTTGGGTCACATCCGGCAATGTTCAGGGGCTACGCCTGGCTCTGCATTCAGGAATTACTCCTGGCGGTGCTCAGGGAGCCATATGGGATGCTGGGGATCGATCCCGGGTCGGCGCGTGCAAAGGCAAATGCCCTACCCGCTGGACTATCTCCGGACCCTCTACATTTCTTTTTAATGGCAGCACTGGAATGTTTTTTTAATGTATTTTTATTGTAGCTGCTTTGAATATTTTTGGATGATGCTGAAGATCAAACTTAGTGCTTTATACATTTACACAGGTAAGGCAAGTGTTTCAGACTGAAAAACATTTTTTTTCAGTGTTCAATTTTTATGTGTGAGTATCTTCAGATGCTGCTCAGGAGACCCAGAATTTCTTTCCAGCTAGTCTTTGCCAGGTGAGTAGTGGCTAAATACAAAGGCCTGAGGATGGAATTTATTTCTTTAGACCGCACCAGTGGTGCTTAGGGTCTGCAGGGCCCATACCTGGCAAAGCATAATGGTCTTAAAAGCTATACCCTGGTATGATCAGGGACCATGAGATTCCGGGAGTAAAACAGGCTCAGTTGCGTTCAAGGTATATGTCTAAGCCACTGTATTCTCTCTCCAGCGCCTGAAATTTATTTTGCCTTCCTGTTATTTGTATAGCTATTCTTTAAAAGTGGCCAGTGTACATATGCTACAATTCTTTATATTGTGTGTGTGCACACATACACATATGCACACAATCCATACAGTTCAGTCAATTAAGTCATAATCTTTAGCATAGATTGTACAGTTTTTGCAATCACCACAGAAGAACAGAGAAAGTTAGTAGCATGGCTGCCTATTACCTGACCTAGTTTACAAGTACAAATGTTTTTAATCATGTTTTCATAATGAAGTAAAACACTCTGTCACCTTTCCTTTAAAACTTAAAACTATATGCTATGCTTTATTACAAGCTGTAGGTCTAGATTATTTTAACAGCTCTCAGCTATTATTTTTATGTTGTTTGCCTTATGCTTTATAAGCCGCCTGACACATTGATTGTACAGCTAATGTGATTGATGGCTTAGAACCATGCTGTCTACCTTGCTGCCAGAGTCAGTTTATATCTAGATCAACTTCGCTCTACCATGGTCTACTTGGTGAATGCGCCTGTCCCTCTGCAATCCATCTGTATTCAATAGTGAGGAAACAATGAAGGACAAAAGTACTCTAGCTACATTTCCCATAACATTTAAATATAGTCAGTCTTTTTATGCTCACGTTAATTTCTCCATGATTTCACTGTTGCCTAGCCCGATCCCTCATCTGCTATGTTCCCCTCATCTACAATACATACTGATCTCCTCTCAGTTGCATTAGGGGTGACAATAGTCATGATCAAAGCTGTGTATACTGATTATTGTCATTCCTATTACATAGATTTTTATAGTGATTTGTTCCCAACACTCCATTCACTATGGGTAAAACTTTTTTATCTATTTGCCAGTCTTCAGTGTATTATGTAGAACCCTTATTGCATGCCTCTTTACACAGATTTTAGAACAAAGGCTTATTTAAAGAAGTAAAACAAAAATAGTGGATAAATTTTTGTGTATATTTTAGGAAATATTACTGGCACCCGCTTGAGCAAATCGATGAATAATGGGATGTCAAGTGATGAAGTGATATATTTTAGGATGAGAAAATTTTGAGGGTTGAGAAATAAAGTTTCACATCCAGTGACTAAAAAATAGTAAGCCCCACTTCTAGAATACAATTCCATGTGCCTCTGAATCTGAGAATTAAGCTACTAATTACATTTTTCTGCTAGATATACACAGTTGACTAAAGATTTGCTTTTATTGTCCTCTCTTCAAAACCAATCTCCAAGGTAATCTTAAGGGACTACTTGAACATCACTAGTCTGAAATTTTTTTACTCTGTTGTTTATGCTTTAACATAAAAAATGCTAGCATTTAAAATCTTTCTCAAACTGATTTTATTCTATGAAAAGCTTCTATTCTCATACAAAAATTCCGGTATTCTTTTTTTTCTCCTACAGAGTGACGTCAACAGTGAGGACTGCTAATTTCAGCACTTTTCTTTTTTTATTTTTTTATTATACCACCGTGAAACATACAATTACAAAGGTGTTCATAATTGGTTCTTGGTAATACAGTATTCCAGCACCCATCCCTCCACCAGTGCCCCATTTCCACCACCAATGTACCCCCCCCTCCCGTCCTCCCACCCGCCTTAATAGCAGGTACCCCAGATTCCTCTCTTCTCTCTCTCTCTCTCTCTCTCTCTCTCTCTCTCTCTGTCTCTGCATCTCTCTCCCTCTTATTTTACACATTGTGGCTAGCCCTGCAGATATTTAGAGTTTATCACTTAAGTCTCTTTGTGTATATTCAGTGGTGAGTTTTAATCTGCCATTACCATTTCCCATATTTAGTAAAACACTGGCGTCTATATCCTATTAATGAATGCAGTCATTCCATATCTGTCCTTTTCCTTCTGACTAATTTCACTCAGCATGATAGTCTCCATGTCCATCCATTTGCAGGTAAATTTCATAATTTCATCCTTTCTGACAGCCGCATAGTATTCCATAGTGTAGATGAACCACAGTTTCTTTAGCCAGTCCTCTGTTCTTGGGCATTTAGGTTGTTTCCAGATCCTAGCTATAGTGAATAGCGCAGAGATGAATAAAGAAGTACAGATAGTGTTTCTGCTATGTGTTTTTCGGTCTCTAGGGTATATTCCCAGGAGTGCTATTGCTGGATCAAATGGGAGCTCAATATCTAGCTTTCGGAGGAATGCCCATATTGTTTTCCAAAAGGGCTGGACCAGTCGGCACTCCCACCAGCAGTGGATGAGAGTCCCTTTTTTTCCCCATATCCACACCAGCACCGGTTGTTCTTGCTGTTTTGGATGTGTGCCAGTCTCTGTGGGGTGAGATGGTACCTCATTGTTATTTTGATTTGCATCTCCCTGATGATTAAAGATGAAGAGCACTTTTCATATGCCTTTTGGCCATTCAAATTTCTTCTTTTTTGGAAGCTTCTATTCATTTCTTCTCCCCATTTTTTGATGGGGTTGGCTGTTTTCTTCTTGTGGAGTGCTACCAGTGCCTGATATATCCTGGATGTTAACCCCTTGTCAGATGGGTATTGGGTGAATATCCTTTCCCACTCTGTGGATTGTCTTTGTATCTTGGTCACCGTTTCTTTTGAGGTACAGAAGCTTTTCAATTTTATATAATCCCATTTGTTTATCATTGCTTCCATTTGCTTGGTCAGTGGTGTGTCGTCTTTAAAGATACTTTTCGTTTCGATGTCATAGAGCGTTTCTCCTATGTTTTCTTCGATGTACCTTATAGATTCATGTCTGATATCGAGATCTAGAATCCATTTTGATCTGACTTTTGTGCATGGCGTTAGAAGGAGGTCTAAGTTCATTTTTTTACACGTAGCTGCCCAGTTTTCCCAGCACCATTTGTTGAAGAGGCTTTCTTTGCTCCACTTAATATTTTTTGCTCCTTTATTGAAGATTAAGTGGTTGTATATTTGTGAGTGCGTTTCAGGATACTCAGTTCTATTCCATACCGTCTACGGGTCTGTCTCTATAGCAATACCATACTGTCTTAATTACGACTGCTCTGTAGTAGAGCTTGAGGTTGGGGAAAGTGATACCTCCCATCCTCTTTTTCCCAAGGATTGCTTTAGTTATTCGTGGGGTTTTATTATTCCATACAAATTTCAGGAGTGTTTGTTCAATTTCTTTGAAGAACATCATGGGTATCTTTATAGGGACCACATTGAATCTGTATAAAGCTCTAGGGAGTATTACCATTTTGATAATGTTAATCCTTCCAATCCATGAGCAGGGAATGTGTCTCCATTTCCTCAGGTCTTCTTTTATTTCCTGAAGTAACGTTTTGTAGTTTTCTTTGTAGAGATCCTTTACATTCTTTGTCAAACTGATTCCTAGGTATTTGATTTTCTGCGGTGCAATTGTGAATGGGATAGTTTCTTTAATGTCCCTTTCTTCTCTTTCGCTGTTTGCATATAGGAAGGCCATTGACTTTTTGGGTATTGATTTTGTACCCTGCTACTCTACTATAAGAATGTATTATTTCTAGGAGCCTCTTGATAGAGAGTTTTGGGTTTTCCAGGTATAATATCATGTCATCTGCAAATAGTGATAATTTGGCTTCTTCCCTTCCTATCTGAATGCCCTTAATGTCTTTTTTCTTCCCTGATTGCTATGGCAAGTACTTCCAGTACTATATTGAATAGAAGTGGTGAGAGTGGGCAGCCTTGTCTTGTCCCTGATCTTAAGGGGAAGGCTTTCCAGTTTTTCCCCATTGAGAATGATGCTCGCTGTGGGCTTGTAGTAGATGGCCTGGATTATCTTGAGGAAGGTTCCTTCAATCCCCATTTTACGGAGAGCTTTCATCATGAATGGGTGTTGAATCTTGTCAAATGCCTTCTCTGCATCTATTGATATGATCATATGGTTTTTATTTTTCTTTTGTTGATATGATGTATTATGTTGATTGACTTGCGGATGTTGAACCATCCTTGCATTCCCGGGATGAATCCCACTTTGTCATGGTTTACAATCTTTTGATGACTCTTTGGATTCTATTTGCTAGTATTTTGTTGAAGATCTTAGCATCTGTATTCATCAGGAGATTGGTCTGTAGTTTTCCTTTTTGTGACATCTTTGTCTGCTTTGGGTATCAGGGTGATATGTGCCTCGTAAAAGCTATTTGGGAGTATTTCTGTTTCTTCAATTTGCCGGAAGAGCTTAAAAAAGAATTGAGAGTAGGTCCTCTTTAAAGGTTTTTTAGAATTCACTGGTGAATCCATCTGGGCCTGGGCTTTTTGTGTTTGGGGAGACTTTTGATTACCGGTTCTATTTCCTCGATGGAGATAGGTTTGTTGAGGTATTCCAAATCTTCTTGTTGCAGACTTGGGAAGCTATAGGAATTCAGGAATTTGTCCATTTCTTCTAGGTTCTCTTGTTTCGTGGCATACAGGCTCTCATAGTAATCTCTGATGATCTTTTGAATTTCTGTGTTTTCAGTTGTGATGTCTCCGTTTTCATTTCTGATTCTATTTATTTGGGTTCTCTCTTTTCCTTTTCTTACAAGTCTTGCAAGTGGTTTGTCAATCTTGTTTATTTTTTCAAAGAACCAGTTTTGGTTTCGTTGATCTTCTGGATTGTTTTTTGACATTCCATCTCATTGATTTCTGCTCTAAGTTTTATTATTTCTTTCTGTCTGCTTGGGTTGGGCTCCTTTTGTTGATCACTCTCTAAGATCTTAAGTTGTGAAGTCAGACTGTTTATGATGGCCTTTTCTTCTTTTCTGATAAATGCTTGAAGAGCTATGAACTTGCGTCTTAACACTGCTTTTGCTGTATCCCACAAGTTCTGGTAATTCGTGTCTTCAGTCTCATTTGTTTCAGGGGAATCTTTGGATTTCCTCTTTGATTTCTTTTTATGACTTTCTGGTTGTTCAGCAGTGAGCCGTTTAGTTTCCAGGTACTTGGTATTGGTCTCCGTTTTTGTGTACAATTAACTTCTATTTTCAGTGCATCATGGTCTGAAAAAATAGTTGGCACAATTTCTATCTTCCTGATTTTATGGAGGTATGATTTATGGCTCAGTATGTGATCTATTTTTGAGTATGTTCCATGTGCACTGGAGAAGAAAGTGTATTCAGCTTTTTGGGGATGAAATGTCCTGTATATGTCTAAATCCCGGTATTCTTGTGGCAAGTTTTTACCCCATGTTAACATTCCTCCCCTTATATCTCCTGTTTTTTATCTTTGATGATCTACTTTGAGTTCCTAAGTTCTGGGTTTTTGCTGCATCTGTTAGGATACTCATTCGCTCATTCTCTTATTAGATGTTCACTGAGGGTCAGTTGTGTGTCACACACATTTCTTAGATTCAGAACTCTTGTCTGAGCTAAGACATGAATAAAGGCTGAATTCTAGAATATACCAATATACATAGATCCTCTAGCACAAAACCAAGTCTACTCCTTTGGATGGCTAAACTTCTCATTTCAAAAAGAAGATTTCCTCTATAGTTTGTATTGATACTTTCAAGAAAATTGGTGAATAATGTATGAATCCTGCCATAAAGAAATGATGTTCTTTACCTTTTCTTTATCAATGACTGTATTGAGTGAATTGAAAATGATAGAAATAGGGGCCAGAGAGTTAGTACAGAAGGTAAAGTACTTGGATTGTACAGAATGACCCTGGATAGATCCCTAACAAGCATTTGGTTCCCCATGTCTTATACCTGAGTATGGAGATAAGAGTAAGCCCTGATCACAACTGGGTGTGGCCCCAAACTAGAAAAATATTTTGAAAAGGAGAGAGATGAAATAAAACTTTAAGTGCTTTCAAATCCTTATCTGTAAAAAACCACTGTCAGCCCAAGACAAACTCTAAGAAATATATACTTTTAATAAAGCTTCCTTAAAAACAGATACAGTGCACTTTTGTGTATATTTTTTAACATCACTGATGATTTCCCAAGGTACATGGCGTTCACAGAATCTCGTCTTTTTCCTATCAGCTCCTCTGCCTGTCAAGCGCATTCATTGAGGCCACAAGGCAAAGATTTGGAAAAATATACCATGGAAGCACAAAGATGCATGCGAAACTGCAATTGTAATGTTAGAGAGCGAGCACATATTTTTAAAGTTTTTGCTTCAGTTATAATTGAGGAAATTATGTTCAGTAATAAATAACAAACAGGAAGAGGTAAAGAAGAATGGCGCTCTACTGCCATTAATTTTAAGGATTTTTGTTTGCTTTTTTGTTTTATAAGTATTGGCTATATTGTATTCATTCAGATCACTATTGACACATTTCTTCTATTGTTTTCCAAAACTTATGAGTAAATTCTGAAAGAGATATAATTAAACAAAATTCGTTATCCTGTCAGGACAGCTGTCCTATTCACCAAACCCTACCTGACAGTATTTCCACATGGGGAGAAAGAATTTCTCAGGTGGAATTGAGATATAGACAGTGTCTCTGTCCTGGCTTCTTATGAATAAGAATCTCTTTGTGTCCTTGTAGGATTTTTACTTCTACTAATTAATGACAGCTAGCACACCATGTGACATGCTTCATCATTCTCTGATCACCACTTACTGCATAAACTTGGACAGTTATCTTCACTTTTCTATAATTTTCCTACCTGTTAATTGAAACAGATAAGACATGAATTGCATTACCACTGTAAGGTTTAAGTGAAGGCTTCATCATTTTCTTTCTGCTCACAAGTTAAGCTTGTCTTTTTTGGAAAAAATCTTATTTCTAAAATCCTTTTTCTGCTTCATCTTGCAAGTACCTGATTTCTGAAATTTCTATCACGCCTTGATATCCTGTTCCTGCATGAATCTCCTATGGTTACTTATTGCTGAATTTTACAAATAACTGGCTTAACTTTCAGAACTTCTTTTCTTCAGTTAGTCATTCCTTCTATAATTATTCAGTGTCTGGTTATTCTATCCAAGGAGTAGGTAAAGACACATTGGATAACAATGTGAAAAATATCTAAGTTCCTATGTTGAGGAAGAAAAGTATTAATCACTCTATAGCAGCTTTAAATAGCAGAGATATTCCAGTGGAGACTTGAATCAAAATGTCAAATATTTTAGAACAAAATTTAATAAAATAGAGTGGTTACTTATCATCACCTAGGTTATTGTAAAGAGACAAATTTTGAGATCCAAGATTAATTAGAAATGTGGGCCCAGCATGTATAGAATAATGTGAGACAAATTAAATATGGAAGGGTGAAGGTTAATAATAGTGTGCTGATGTGTCGGAGGATGCTGGGTTCTTTGACAAAATTGGGAAGCAGAACAGAGATCCCTTCTGCCCCAGGGGATCAGTGGCCAGTACACAGAGAAAGACTAACAAATCCAACAGTTTCAGAAAGCTTTACTCACACAGGTTCTGGCATACAATCCAATGATAGGAAAACCCCAAACTTTAGGTTCCTGACTGGCCCTGCCATATGTAGGTTTAGAATCCTAGGCCAGGATGGTCGCTAACACATGCTTAGGCCTAACAGGGCAGAGAATGGAGAAAACAAAGCAGAGAGTGCAGGCAGAGGAAAGCAGGCAGCGAAGAGAGAGGCAGAGATAGAAGAGGAAGAGAGCTTAATTACTTGATCACTTGATGGCCCGTTATGCATCCATTTGCTTGAGTAGGCTCCAATAATGTTCCCATTTGTCTCTGTTGCGTGCCAGTGTAGCCCCTTAACATCTGCTTGCTCCAGGACTACAAAGCACCTCAAACAGTTCATTCAGAGTCTTGACAAAGAAGTCTGACCATCTTGTAGGTGGGCAGTCATGTGATTTTTTTAACTTGCTGTGGGATCCAGTCGGTGATGGCTCTAGTCCAGCGGTCATCTCCAAATTGCATTACATGTCCAGCCCATCTGATCTTCGACACCTTGGCAAACGAGACAGCATCCCTGACTCCTGATCATTGAAAGAGAATGGAACTCCAGATTGCTTCTCTCATTTGAGTGAGGCATGATATTCCAAGCATAGCTCTTTCAATTCTCTTTGGGAGACCCAAATAGAGTTCCCATCCTGCTTTCGTAGAACTCAGATCTCTGAGGCGAATGTTAATGCAGGGAGAATGGTGGAATCAAAGATATGTGCCCAGAGCCAGCAGTTCTTTATCCTTTTTAGCTATTTCGTAGATGCTCTTGAAGGCATTCCATGCCTCCCTCTTCTTCCTGCACAGCTCAAGTGCTAGGTCATTCATCATGTTGAGTTCTCGACCTAGATATACATAACTGCTGCATTCAGAGATGTTTGTTCCATTGAGAGTGAATGGGGCCTTTGGAACTAGTTCATTTTTCATGAACATAGTTTTGTTGAGATTGAGCTATAGACTTACCTTTCCACATTTACAGTCGAAGTCAGTCAGCATTTGTACTGCTTGGCTAATGTTTGATGTTATTAGAATGATGTCATCAGTGAAACAGAGGTGATGTAGTTACCAACCATCAATTTTCACTCCCATTCCTTCCCATTCTAATTGTCGCATGACGTTCTTGAGGGTGGTGCTGAAGAGTTTCGGTGAAATGGTATCACCCTGCCGAATCCCTCTTTTTACATCGATGATCACTTCCTTGTAGAATGCAATGGAGAAGATTATCCATGACTTCTTGGATGTCTTTAATAGCCATGTCCACCCTCTCACATACCAAATTCCGCTGGATGGTTATGTCATTCCCAATGTTCTCCCTTCTGAAATCCAACATGCCATTTCATAGGTAAAGAAGTGAACAACAGCCAGCCCAGACAACGTCAGACCTGCACATCTGAAGAATCTGCCATCAGTACTCATCAATACACTGGTGCAGCTCTTCACATTCTACCTGTCTAAATTCAACGAAAAAACCAGCAGGACAGTTCTACTGTTCAAGAAGGGAGACATCCATGACACTGGCAACTATTGACCAATCTGCCTGTTGTCCATTATCTACAAGCTGTTCACTCGAGAAAGAGAGCTACTACTTTTATATCTCTTCAGCTCTGCCCCTGGCCCACGTCAACAGATGGCAGTCAAGGCCAATTCTTTGAGGTTTGCTTCTCCCAAGACCACACCTGGACCCACTGAAATGTTAATATTGCCCAAGCCAAGGTCTGCCTTTGAAGTTTCCCTGCAGGCCCTATATAGAGTGGGGAGTGGCATCTGAGATAAATGGTATCTCAGAATTAATACAAAATACATTTTTATGTTTATATATATACATACATATATACATATATACATGTATATGTATGTATGTATGTATGTATGTATGTATGTATGTATGTATGTATGTTGGGGATGCCGCCAAGATCCCCAACAGTGCCGGGAAGTGAGTTACCTTCTACCTCTGAAGCAGGCGGGAGTGGATGAAGACTCAGGAATCCAATGCAGCTTTAAAAGGCTTTACTTATCACATGTTCAGGCATACAAATCAGCAATAGGAAAAACCCTGTGCTTAGGATTCCCGGCTAGAACCCCAGCCACGTGTAGGCCAAGATGGCAGCCACCATGTGTAAAGGCCCTGTAAAGAGGAGACAAAGACAAAACTCCCAAGAGTACAAGCCCAAAAATAGAGCCCCCAAAAGAGAAAGAGAGAGAGGAAGCAGGCTGGTCTTATATCCCTGCAACTCAGACCTCCCACTATTATGGGAAGCATTCCCATAGGAATTACCTAAGGGTCAACTTCCCTTAGGTAATTTCTCCCAGCACCTCACCTAGGCCCTATTGTATGCTAATGTTTTGAGCCAAGATTTGCCTGGAAATGCCTTTATAGGGTAGAAAAGGGGGTTTCTGAGATGGCATGTCTCTGTACCAAAGACTAATACTAATGCCAGTTAAATATTTCTCCAAGCCTTTATTTACAAGAGTCTCGTTTACTTCACTGTAGTTTTGTATTTTTGCTGCCTTTGAGTTATCAGGGAGCCATGCTTGCTTGTTTGGAGGCAAACAGCATTTCTCTCTGGTCTAATTACTTAGAGATCCAACGTGGTCAGGCAAATATGCTGGTAAGATCTACCTAGTCCCATGATGATTGTGGTAGCATGAGAGAACATTTATACCAGCCAGTATAGAATATATGGTCACCACATTTAGACTACCCCCCCTATCTACGAAGTGACCTGCAGGAGGCAATCCAGAGCAGATGCAGAGGCTCTTAGAGGAGTCCTGCAACACACACACACACACACACACACACACACACACACACACACACACACACACACACACATATATATTTCTGAATGCTCCACGAGATCCTTATCTTTTTTTCACCATTGTTTTGGATATTAGCCTTTCGGCTTGTTTAGAGAGCCACTATTCCTTGTTAGGAGGAAAATAGCATTTCTCTGTGATCTAATTATACTTAGAGATCCAGTGCAACCAGATAAAAATACTGGTAATATCTGTGCAGGCCCATGAAGATTGCGATAGCATAAGAGAAAATATTTATCCCAGCTAACATAGAATAAATGGTAAAATATTCTGCCACACAGTCACTGATTCAAACTGTTTTCCTGCCCTCTATCTACAAAGTAGCCTGCAGGAGATAACTCCAGGCAAGATGCAGAGGCTCTGGGTAGCCGTGTACTCCAACACTGATGAGTTGACTGTGGGTGACTAGGGGTTCGGTCTTAGTGGGAATTCTCTAAGGCACTTTCTAGAAGCAGCTTTATTTTTTGCATTTTTTTATTAAAATACAGTGACTTACAAAGTACAAAGTTTTTCACAATAAGGGTTGTTAAAAAGATTCATCATTAACGCTAATCCCACCACTAGTGTGTTCCCACCATTAAAGACCCTCATTTCCCACCCCCTATCCCAGTGCCTGCTCCCTTAGGCAGCACTAATTATATTCATCATTACAGCCCATATATGACAACAGCATTGATTAAGTCATGACTTCTTTTCCTTGTTTGCTATGGGCATCTGGTCAATTTCTGTTCTTGCACTGACTTCCTGAGTTTCTAGAACATAGTTGGTTTCTACTAGTTTGAGATTATCATCACACACCATGAGGTGAGACAGTAGCAGCTCTGCCCCATGTGTCTGTGTTTCTATATCATGGTCAACATCACTGAAGCATTTTGTGGACAGGACTCCTGGGGTTTCCAAATGGGACAGAGGTGGGGGGGAAGGGACTAGCTCCAGCTCCATAGAACCCTGCTGACTTTAGCCTCTAAGACCCACAGACCTGGGCTTGAAACCGGCTTCTCTCTTGAGTAGGGCTCTGATGAGCTGTGGAATCCGTATCTTGAAAATGGCCACGAATAAGATGTGTGAGGTTTCTCTGGCTTCAAGAAGCAGCTTAGAATGTTCCCATCAATAAATGAGAAAGCCATGGATATTTATCCACTTATTGGTTAAAATATATATTTGCCAGGAGTTGAATTCTCAGAAGTTCCACATAGTCCTGAACTTAGCTCAAAAAGCCCTTAGGTGATAGGGAGAATATTTTCTGGCCAACAAGAAAGACACATCTTCCATAGGTGCTCTTATAGGGGAACGCCGCCAGGGTCCCCAACAGTGTCAGGACAGAGGTTGTCTTCTACCTCCGAGGATGCCGGAGAACAGATGAAAACTCACGAGTCCTGTGCAGTTCCAAAAATGTCTTTTAATCGTACAAAAGCTCTTCCACAGCAATCCAATATAATGAACAAACTTTAGCTCTGGTCCGAACTTAGACCATACAAAAGAGCCTAAGTCTCCCACCAAAGAGAGAGGATCTCACCCGAGCTGAGTCCTACCCAGAAGAAGGAGCAAAAGGCCAAAGAGCAAAAAGCCAAAGCCAAAAGCGGCAAGGCTGAGGGAGCCAAAAGCCACAGGATCCAAAAGCTAAAAGGCCCAAAAGGCAAAAGTGAAGGGGCCTCAAGTCAGCCCGTTATATACACCAAAGTAATCCAATCGGGAGGGTCATGTCAACAAAGAACTCTAAACAGAGTGTAGTGCCACACCCTATTGCAGGTATAAACAAAGGTTACACCAAGGTCTAATTCTTTCTACCAAGATTATCTCTTATGTAAAACACTGGAGAGAGAGAGGGCTGGTATAAAGTAATACATCTTAACTTCATGAGCTTCATGTAATCTAGATGTTACCCACAAGGTCCTTCTTATTATTATCTGCACCAGGGTGATTCTGAGTATCATGTTCTCATGTACTGAAAGGGTCACACTCGCCTGTTTAGAGCAAACTAGTATGATCCTTCCTATAGTCTTCCTGTAGTCTCACCGTAGCCAGGGCGGTAGTCTCCTGGTAAATTCTAACTGTCCCACGCTGGGTGCAGTGGGTTTAATGAGGAGCTGTGCCCAATCTAGAAAACATAGAAGTCTTAGTAGATGTATAAGTCAGAAGTTATTCAATCAAGGTGACTTCTGTAACTGCCACACCCTCTAGCAGTGTTTACACAGAAGAGAGTTCTCATTAGAATGAACCTTGACTTAAATAGATTAAGCTGGGAGTGGGCAAAACAACAAAGCTCCCAGAATAGCTAAACCTGTGCTCCAACATGCTCTCAGGTTGTATAGTGTCTCCCAGCAGCTAAAAGGAGAATTAAAAATGAGCTGAAAACACCTGGACAGAACAGCCCTGGGATCTAACATAGATATATTATTCTTCAAAGTTCAGTATTTGCTGTCACAATTCCTAGGATTCATTCTTACTGGACACTCTTGCTGGAATACTGCTCCTTTACTTGAATCTCAGCTCCTGCAAAAGCAGTTTAGTTGATTCTAAATAAGGGAATATTGTAGAAGATACATTAACCTTTATTCTGTTTGGGATGAGGCAGATTCACTGTTTAAATGGCTTACTTCTGGCTATACACTCGGTGATCATTACTGGAGGTACACTGGTGATCATATACTGTACCCGAGACCAAACCTAGTGCAGTCTCATGCAAGGGAAGAGTCATACAAGGGAAGCGTTTCAACCCCTGCACTTTACTTGCTTTATGGCTCTTTTATCCTGGATTTCTTCCTTACAACTTTTCTTGATTGTGGGTCTGAGTGATACCCTCAGCAAAATAGAAGCTTTCTTGCATTAAACAGTCCATAATGAAGGTAGTTTCCCATTATTCTGTTTCGACAGACATTGGTGAGATTTAATATGCAAGATCAAACATGAGGGCTAGGGAACTAGAATGCTTGCATTGTATATCTGATCTCTGCCTTCAATCTCTTTCACTGCAAAAATAATTAAAAATCAGAAAAGAAGAATAGATAATATATAGGGTCGTTATCTCTACACAGTAACTCTGATAGAAATATCCTCTAACCTAAGCATTTTTCTATGATTTGCGATACTTTTCCAAAAGTGAAAATGACTCAAATATTTTTGTAATTGTTTCACTTATGGTAAATGATTGATCCTCTGTGTTAACTTTGGGGACCCAAAATATGATAAATTTATCATGGCAGCGGCCTCTAATGGTGCTCATTCTACTTTTTCTTTTCATCACTAACAGTCATCTTTCTAAAATATGAAAGTAGAACTAGTTCAACCTTGGCATGATACTCAAAATCCTAAAGATGTGGCTCCAACCTATTCGTTCTTCTAAACCCCATTCTGTACTCCACCTATTCTGTATTCTGCACTTCTATTTTACGTTCTTTCTTTTATACTCCATTCTATAACATTCCTTTCAATGCCTCTGTATTTTCTCTAACCTTCCCTTCAATGCCTCTTATCTCATCATTTAGAAGCTATACCCACTTGCTTCTTCACTAAGCACTGAAATCTTACTCTTTTTTTTTAACTCATACAGTGATGATCAGGGGTTAGTTACTCCAGGCTTTGCACTCAGGAATTACAACTGGAAGTGCACAGGGGGCTATTTGGAATTGTGGGGATTAAACCTCGGTCGGCCTTATGCAAAGCAAATGCCCTCCTTGCTCTACTGTTGCTCCACCACAATCTTATTCATTTTGAAAGGCATAAAATCATTGGTTGCCAAATATCCGCTATTGCAGAAGTTGTGGTAACTTCTGCCACCACATGTTGACAAGCAGGAGAGAAGAGAAAAAAAAAAAACAGGTGTATGGAATCTTATATATTACATGCACAAACTAAAATATTTACCACTGAGTAATCTCATGACAAAATGAATGAAATTATATACATTGTTCTTCACTCTCCTTTATGAAATAGCATATGACTAGAGATGTTGAATCTATGAAATCACAAATTTTTTGTATGAAATCCACAAAGAAACAACCAGAATAACTATAATAGTCAGACAAAAACCAATCAGCATCTATATATAACACAACTGAGTGATGTGGAATATCCATAAATTCTAAATGAGAGGAAAGTTGAACTTTGCAACAACACTAAGATACCTATCGTGTGACACACTCAGGAGACTTGGCAGCTGGCAAAACCACTGTCACTGTCACAGTCTTCCCGTTCATCATCGATTTCCTCGAGCGGGCACCAGTAACATCTCCATATGTTCTGTCTCATGCTAGTAGAGCTCAAGGGCATCTGCTTGCTCCAGGAACATAAAGAGCCTCAAACCATTCCATCAGGTCATGGGAATGAGGTCTATAATTGTTACTGGTATTTGGCATATCAAATACTGCAGGGGTAGTAACTGGCTAACACAGTATAGATAAAGGACGTGATAACTTATTCACTTGACATCCCATTATTCGATTTTTTTTCAAGTGGGCACCAGTAACAAACATTGTTATTACTGGTTTTGTCATATTTAATACGCAATGGACAGCTTTCTGAGTAGGGTGGGTAGAATATTCATGGTAACAACATAGATTATTTTTAAAAACATAGATTATTTTTAAAAATAATATTAAAAGATTCATTAGAACTTTTTCTGATGGAGACAGTTCCAATACATGCAGATATATATTAAAGGGATAATAAAATAAAATTAAGTTCCTGTTCCCCAATGTCAACAAGGATAAAAATATATGAAATCCTTGAAAAGTAAGTTGTACTATATTACCACCAAAATATTTATAGACAATAAAGACAAGTATTAGTAATCATTTCATTTCAGCAAAATTAAACTGAGGTAAAATGCACAAACATGGGGGGAGACAGACATGGGGCAGAGCTGCTACTGGCTCTCCCTGTGCCCAGCTGCTCACAAGACGCCCAGGAGGGATGGTGGGTTCTAGCCCTGGCCCACCACCCCAGCAGAGCCTTGCAACAAGCCAGACGACCCCCCCACTCCATGAGGGCCTCCATTTTCACTTCCGGACTTCTCTCTCATCGGAACTCCACCCAGCAGACCAGCCTATCACAGCATGGCTAGCTGCCGTGCAGTTCATCAATAAATGCTGGACTTAGAGATGACTACAAGAGTATGCTACCTGCACGGCAGAGCCTGGCAAGCTACCCGTGTTGTATTTGATATGCCAAATACCAGTAACAATTATAGACCTCATTCCGAATGGATTGAGGCTCTTTATGTTCCTGGAGTAAGCAGATGCCCTTGGGCTCTACTAGCATGAGACAGGACATATGGAGATGTTACTGGGGCCCACTCGAGCAAATCGATGATGAACTAGAAGATAGTGATAGTAAAAATGCACAAAACCTTATAAAGTACAACTTTATGAAATTTGACATTAAGGTAAAACTTAGAAAACCGAAGTACCTACACTTACACATAAACTATTATTGGGGACAGAGCAATAATAGGGAGGACATTTGCCCACATTTGCCCTACCTACCCAGGTTTGATCCTCGGTATCCCACATGGTCCCCCAAGCACCAGAATACAAAGTTCACATATAAATATGATAGGAAAACACATAAGTAAAGAGTCTGTGCAGTCCCAAAATTATGGATGAATGATGAGGACCATGGTGTGTTGATCAAGTATGGAATTGTTCGTGCCCCAGTGTCTCAGCACTCCTGAAGAATAATATCTAACTTGGACTTAAAATTCTAGCAGCAAAATGAAAACTTATCAAAAAATGGGACACAGGCCAAAGAAAAGAGAAGTTCCAAATAAAATTGATGGAATAAGATCATTGAATTTATGTATATACTAGATTATATATTTGAAGATTTCAGAAATATAAAGGGGTAATCCATGCTATGAAACTGGGAAATGTACTCTAGCCTCAGACCCTTCTTAGAGAAGCAAACACCTTACATATTATAACACTGGAATGAGATAATGGAACAATTTCTTTTATACATATGTAAATATATATACATATATACAAATATATGTACATATGTATATGTGTATATATAATATATATATGAAACCATAGTGATAATACAGTGAGTAGGGTGTTTGCCTTGCATGCAGCCAAACCAGGTTCAATCCCCAGCATCCCCAAGCACTGCCAGGAGTAATTCCTGAGTGCACAGTCAGGAGTAACCCCTGAGCATTGCTGGGTGTGATCCAAAACCAAAAAAAAAAACCTAAGAAAGAAAGAAAGAAAAAGAACAGAAACGCCTGGCTCCATGACAACTAAAATCCTTAGTCTAGTATTTGGATATAATATATAAGAAATTTATAAAATGCTGAAAGCTTTGAATAAGCAGAATAAACAACAGGATGAAGAAAGAAAAGTTTATTAAGAGTAAACTTTGAAAGTTTACCTGAGAGTCAATTCATTTACTTGAGAATCTGAAGTAATATTTAGAAATATAGGGTACAAATAAACATTAAACTAAAAGAAACTCAAATGAATAAACCCCATATAAAATACTCTAAAATAATGATGATGTTGCTAGATATTTCAAAGGGGTGTGGCACATGGTTTGCATGCAGGAGGTCCATTCTATCCCTGAGCACCAGAAGAATAAAAGTGTCAGAAGTTGCTCCTGAGCATTTTGGGGGTATGGACCTAAAACCTCAAAATAAATGTTTTAAACAATGATAGAATGGATGAAAAAAAGTTAAACCCAGGAAACAAAGAGAGACACAAGAAAGCAGAGACAGTGATAAACAGAATCAATCAAAGAAAATCTATTTTCCATAATAACAAATCTCTTATTTACATATGCCAGTATATGGTGTATACTTGTGCATCCAATCTAAAGGAACATAAAGCTTTAAAAAATTGTTTTTCAGCCAGAAAACATTTATTTGGGTTACTTAGGAAAAGTATGATCCAAAATGATCATTGTGTAAAAAGTCAAAGGAAATGTCTATGAACTTTCAGAAATTCATTAAATATTACCCTCTGGTACCCTCCTAAATGGCTGTTAGAGAATAAACCAAATAATGAGTGGCACTGAACATTGAATTTATCTTTAGCTCTTTAAAATAAATTTTAGTAATATTTTTAAGGAAGATGATATAAAATGTAATAGTGGTATTCTCTGACAATCTGTTGCAGGACTCCTTTAAGGGCATTTGGCTCAAAACATTAGCACAATAAAGGGCCTAGGTGAGGTGCAGGGAGGGATTATCTAAGGACATTTAACACTCCCTGCTTTCCATAACAATGGGAGGAAGGCCTGAGTTGCATGGGTATAAACTAGCCGGTTTTCACTCTCCCGCGCTTCTTTGGGGCTGTTGCTTGCTGTGAGCGGTCGCCCTGCTTGGAAGTGTTCTTCTCCTTTCCCAAAGCCTATACACGTGGTGGTCGCCATCTTGGCCTACACGTGGCTGGGGTTCTAGCCTGGAATCCTAAGCATCGGGTTTTTCCTTTTGCTGATTTGTATGCCTGAACCTGTGATAAGTAAAGTCTTTTAAAACCTCATCGGATCCCTGAGTGCTCATCCATTCCTCGCCGGCTTCGGAGGTAGAAGGGAACTCGCTTCCCGGCACTGTCGGGGACCCCGCGGAGCGCCCCGACATTTGGCGTCCCTTGTGTGGGCACCACGAACATCGTCTGGTCTAATTATCATCGGACAGAGATCATCTGCCTCCGAACCGTGAGTAAAATGATGGATATCTCATGGTATAGATACATTGTATCTTTTATTGGCTCGGCACCATATATAGCCCAGTCTATAAAGTTCCTTTCTGAGAACTACTCTATCTTTTCACAAATCATCTGGGTCCTTGCGATTTTTAAACTGTACCTTTGCGTAAGGACAATGTTTAATAGAGAGAGGGAAGAAAGTAATAAATTGAATGCAATCTTAAGGGACGAGATTTACTCAGCGATTGAAGAAATAAGTGAGGATCATAAAGCTACAGGTAGACTGGTCTTAAAACTTGAGGACAGAATTATTAAACAGAGTTTAAAATTTGAAAAGAAATTAGAAGAACAGGAAAGTAAAATTATTAACCAGATTTTAAAATTTGAGGAAAAATTAGAAAAACAGGATTTAAAATTCAAGGAAAAATTAGAAGAACAGGATTTAAAATTCAAAGAAAAATTAGAAGAACAGGAAAGTAAAATTATTAAACAGGATTTAAAATTTGAAGTAAAGTTTGAAGAGCAGAAGAAAGATATCGATAAAATCAGCATTATCTTGGAGGAAGAAATTGACAGACAGAGAGATAGAATAGATGGACAGAAAGAGGAGGTTTGGAAGTTACACATAAGATTGAAAGAACAAAAGGAAGAAACATATAGGAAACTTGAAAACTTAAACCAAGAAATGGATGTGTTACGCAGGGAGATTTCTGATTTCATAACTTATCAATCAGGACCTAGCGCATACCCAATACTGAGGCGTGAACCAACTAAAAGCCGTTCACAAACACGCCCCAAAACTGTAGACTTGAAAAAGGTGTATACATTCCCAGCAAAAAAATCTAAAAAGAATTCTAATGTGGCTGATAACCCAGAGGAGGCAAATTCCCAAGCTGAAAATCTCTCCAGAGTTAATACCCTCAATGGGGTAGATGTTCCTCTGCCAGATACTACAAGCTCTGATGAGGAAGAAGGGGAGAAACAGATTAGCTCGAGTCAAAGAGCAAAGCCCAGCAATCTTTCTCATGACCAATCTAAAGATAAAGTAAAACCGATTCATGAAGACTTAAAAATTGAGGCAATAACCCCGTTTAGGAAGGCTTGCGACAGGTTTGGAATATCAAGTCCTTATACTTTAAAATATTTAGCTGATTGGAGCGAAAGTAGTCAGTGGGTATTGGGAGACTTTGAAACGGTAGCCCATACTTGTCTAAACAAATCACAGTACATGCAATGGCATATGTGGTATGCAGATGGGGTTAACCAGAATATTGACACTTTAAGAGAAAAGGAATCAGGCCATACTATAACTTTTGCCATGCTAAAAGGTGAAGGTGAATGGAAAAATAAAGCAAAACAAGCGACATTACCTGAACCTATTTTAAAATTCGTTCGGGAGACAGCATTAAAGGCGTGGGAAAGAGTAGGTTCCGACCCAGAATTTCTAGGTAGCTATACAAAAATTTACCAGGGTCGTGATGAACCATACTTTGATTTTGTTGGGAGATTATGTGAAACAATCCAAAGACAGGTTCAAGACCCAACCACTCAAGAAATCCTAAAACGAAACTTAGCATATGAGAATGCTAATCAAAAATGTCGAGCATTACTATATGGTATTAGGGGAAAAGGATGACCTCATGGGGTATCTAAAGGCCTGTAGAAATGTCGGTTTAACCTCCCATAAAACACAGGATGATATAGAGGCTTATCCCATACAGCAGGAGGATCAGGAGAGGGATGAAATGTCAGACAGCTCTAGGGGGAGAAACAAGTCAGACAGCTCTAGGGGAGAAACAATAAACTTCAAAGGATAAACAATAATCGGAGAAACTATTCTAATAATCGCAGCTCCACCCCTCGAAGGGCCCCACCTGGACCATGCCCAAGGTGCAGAAAAGGAAAACATTGGGCCAGAGACTGTCAGTCTTGGAGGCGAAGTCAGCCTCAGGCTTCATCTGGACAGATAACCTGCTTTAGCTGCGGAAAGAAGGGACACACCCGTAGAGATTGCCCATCTCCTAAAACTATCAATACAGGGCAACATTCTAATAATCCCTTTATAGGAAATGTTACATGGACCCCCTCCCAGGTTCCACAAGCTCCGCAGGCTCAAATAACATCTATTCCTCCCCTAATGCGGGAAACTGGGTGGGGGCCAGCCCCAGGCCCAGCTGAATCCAGGGGCACTCTCCTTCATTCCACCTGCCCACTATCCTCCGAATCAGAATCCACAGAATTACAGTCAATAAATGCTCTCTGGCCTACCCCATCAGGCAGTGACAGTCTCGACATTCTCTGCCCTGAGACTGTCACAATATACCCAAGTCAAGACCCCTACATGCTAAAAACAGGGATAAAAAGGACCTGCTCCCCCAAGTAGTATGGGTTTAATTCAGGGGAGTGATTGGCTGAAATTTAAGGGAATTATGGTGCATTTCGGACTTCTGGATCCTGAATCTCATGGAGAGATAATACTGTCAATATCTGTGCCAACTAAATGGACTTTTAAAAAGGGGAACCACTTGCTAAACTATTATTATTTTTTGAGGATCCGTGTAGTCAGTCCGAACACCCCTACAGCTGGTGGCTTAAACAGTACCAACCATTCTGCCAACTTCATTGTTGGTTATGCAGCCACACAGAACCAAGCCCACCAGCCACCTGCTAACTATCTAGTTGGGTACACTGCCAGAATTTCTCAGGCCAAGCGGCCGGTTATACCCATCGAAATTTATAAAAGGAAATTCAAAGGCATGTTGGATACAGGGGCAGACATATCCATAATCTCCACCAAGTATTGGCCCTCTAACTGGGCCCTAAAGAAAGTGCCCCATAGCCTGAGCGGGTAGGCAATATCTCCTCCTCTCTTCTCCGACAGAGTGCCAGGTGGCTGCCGTGTATTGGCCCTGAAGGGAATGTAGCCATGGTCCAGCCTTATATAGCCCCTATGCCTTTAACTTTATGGGGTCTAGACATGCTGGAGCAGTGGGGGGCAGTAATCCACATACCTCGTCCAATTCCACGTCGAGCACCAATTCCAGCTCTCCATAATAAGCCTAACACAGGGAGTAACCCTTTTTAATTGGGGCCGCTGTGGTTAAGCGCCCACTACCTATCCGTATTCAGTGGAAGTCTGACAAACCTATATGGACACCACAGTGGCCCCTCAATACCAAAAAGTTAGAGGCGCTAACAAATCTAGTGGAAGAACAGCTGAAATTAGGACATATTGAGGAAACCTTTTCAGAATGGATTCTCCTGTTTTTGTAATACAGAAAAAATCAGGCAAATGGCGTTTGCTGATTGACTTAAGGAATGTAAATTCTACTATGGTCCCCATGGGAGCCCTACAACCTGGGCTCCCTCTCCAGCAGCTATTCCTAAGGATTGGCCGCTAATTATCATAGATTTAAAAGACTGCTTTTACAGCATACCTATCCACCCAGATGATCGGAAAAGGTTTGCATTTTCAGTCCCTTCCATTAATCATAAAGGTCCTTTACGTAGGTTTCAGTGGACAGTATTGCCCCAAGGAATGACTAATTCACCTACGATGTGTCAACACTTTGTTGATGAGGTTTTGCGACCCATTCGGTGCTAAATTTCCTGGTGCATACATCATCCACTACATGGATGATATCCTGCTAGCTTGTGATAATTCCAGAGATCTCCAGAATTTATATAATGATGTAATGACAGTTTTACCAGAGGCTGGCTTACAAGTAGCTCCGGAGAAAATCCAGATGCAGCCTCCATATGAATATTTGGGCTATGCTCTTG
This sequence comes from Cryptotis parvus, assembly GCA_021461705.1. Taxonomy (NCBI): domain Eukaryota; kingdom Metazoa; phylum Chordata; class Mammalia; order Eulipotyphla; family Soricidae; genus Cryptotis; species Cryptotis parvus. The sequence goes on along the minus strand of JAJIBD010003283.1, from coordinate 30,262 downwards.
ACCGCACTACAGTACGTCCTCAAAAGATCTCCATTAGTCAGAAAAGGCTCAAAACCTTGAATGATTTTCAAAAACTGCTGGAGGATATCAACTGGGGGCGCCCCTCCCTTGGTATTCCTAACTGTGAGCTCAGTAACCTGTTCCACACCCTTGAAGGTGATCCTGCTTTAAATAGCCCAAGGCAGCTAACTCCTAAAGCTCAGAAGGAATTAGATTTTTTCATGAATCGGCTTCAAAAATCTTACCTCTCCAGATTTAATCCCGGAGAAAAGGTATGGTTCTTGGTCTTCAACACTCCCGAGTCTCCAACTGCTGCTATAGCCCAATTATCTGGACCGTTAGAATGGGTTTACTTACAAAACAAGCAGAATCGTACTGCTACACCTTACCTTGAGATGATAGCTAACCTTATAATTAAGGGAAGATCAAGAACCCAAGTATTACTTGGACATGATCCCCATGTAATTGTACTACCTGACCCTAAAAAGAAATTGAAGCTGTTTTACCACTCAGTGAAATCCTTCAGAGAGCTTTAGCAGATTTTTCAGGAGAAATATCTTATCATTACCCAGCTGGAAAAACCTGGGAATTTCTGAAAAGGACACCTTTTATAATTTCCACCATTGTCCGCTCCTCTCCCATTCCTGATGCTCCAGTGTATTATATTGATGGCTACTCATCAGGAAGGGGTGGAATTACAGGTCCTTCGTTGACCACTACTGTGCATACAAATTATAAATCTGCCCAACAAGTGGAACTCGCCACCCTGATACATTTACTATCCCATGTATCTGGCCCATGTAATGTGGTGAGTGATTCTGCATAACGTAGTTGGTTTATTTCCTGGAATCGTCACTGCTTCTTTAAATGCCCATAATCCTATAATTCAGGAGCTGCTCCATAAACTACAAGATCTCCTCCGAAATAGAACATTCCCTATATACATCTCCCACATCCGTTCTCACAGCCGACTCCCGGGCCAATGGTTCGAGGAAACGAAGCAGCAGATCTCTTGGCAGCACCAGTATTTAAATCAGCTGAGGAAGAGCACCAGACTCTACATACAAATGCCCGCCGCCTTCATGTACACCATGGCATCCCATGGAGACAAGCTAGACAATTTGTCCAGCAACTGTCCTGTCTGTGCTCCTTTACATTGTACATCTCATGTAGCAGGAGCAAATCCTCGAGGTTTACAGACAAACCAATTGTGGCAGATGGATATAACTCATACTAACTTATTTCCCAACAAACCTTTCCTTCATGTGGTCATCGATACATATTCCCGGTTCATATGGGCTGTTCCTATGACGTCTGAAAGAGCTAAATCTGTTTGTTCATTTTACTCCAGTGCTTCTCCGTCATGGGTATTCCCCATACCATAAAAACAGATAATGGTCCTGCTTACACCAGCAAAACCTTCAAATCCTTTTTGCGAGGAATGGCAGATCAAACATATTACAGGAATTCCATATAATCCACAAGGACAAGGAATAGTTGAACGTGCCCACAGAACACTTAAAACTCAGCTATTAAAGCAACGAAAAACAAGCATGCCTCCAATGGATTCTTTATCTTTAACATTATTCACCTTAAACTTCTTAAATATACCTCAAGGAGATCCCTATACCGCGGCTGAACGTCACTTTCAAGAAGATATGCAAACTCAAAAAACAGTCAATTCACCTATCTGGGTGAAAATTGATGATAAATGGATTGCAGGTCACCTCCTCATTCGGGGAAGAGGCTTTGCTTTCATTTCTACAGACGATAACCCTGCCAAGAAACTCTGGGTCCCTCTGCAACTTGTTAAGACTAGAATTCTCCAAGAATCAGAAAACAACTAATTCTTTCAATATAAAGTCTTAAATTTTAAATTGCAAGTTGCTGTTTAAACTTCCTGGATTGGTTCCTTTTAATAATGATCTTGTTTTGCAGTCTGTGATCATGGTTCATGTCTAATATCTTGCCTTACAGCCTAAATATTTTCTTTCTTACAAAAAAAAAGGGTGGAAAAATGGGTGGACTCTGATCACAGTGCTCATTACAAAAATGTTTGCTAAATCAATAAAAAATTGTTTTTCTAATGATTCTGTTCACAGGATGAGATATTCGAATCCAGTAAACCTGCGCTACAGTGCTCAATACTCCGAGACTCCTAAAACAGTGCTCGCTAAAAAATTTAATAATTTGCAAAACTAATTTTTCCCAATGCTCTATTCACAGGAAAAGACACTTTCTCACCATCATTTGCCGGCTTTATATTTATGAAGCGCTTGACTCGTTACCATTTATCACCCTAAATGGGTCACATATACAGCTGTAAGATATTGATCGATCAAATGTATGTGTGCGTGTGTGTGCATGTGGTGGCCACCATTATGTTTGTGATTAATGTTGTGTCTATGTTATGTCTCAACTACTACCTTCTCAATTTCTGACCACTACAAACCTCTATTCATCAACTCCACTGCTGATCCACTAGATTTATCAATTTTAAAATCATCAATTCTCATACTTATTTCCCTGCTCCACCCATGTTGGAGCTTCTTTATATTCTTCTCTCCATCCCAAACTTGGATCCCTACAAGGCCTTAAAATCTCTACTTGTGATTAACCTCGAAAAGTGTTTTTGTCTCGCCTAAGCTACAGGTACATTTACCGGTGCCAATGTTCCCTTGCTGAAGAAGCCCTGCAAGACGCCCACACCGATGTTCCAGACACCTGCTCCAGCGCTCAAGACTCCTGTTCCAGAATTCGAGATACTTGTTCCAGTGTTCCTGAAACCCAATCCAGTGTTCCTGACAATTCAACGAGTTCCTGACCGCTGCTCTCCAGAGACTCATACTCATATGATCACCGCTATTGCTGTTCCAGAAGTAGCCCCACAGACTTTGTTCCAGACACCCGACTTTACATAAAATATAGCAAATTGACTCTCACAAATTATGGACAGTGCAAACTATAGTCCGTTATAATCAAACAGCTAAAAACACTTTATCTTGAACTTTGCTTTGGGTCCAAAAAATAAGTTAGGATCCTAAAGTAACATGTATTATCATTTTGTAATTCGAATTGTTTTTTCTTATCTTAATGTTCTGTACATTACTAAATATTTCTTACCTTTTCAATTTTTATTAGTAAACTAATCAGGGGAGTTGTTGCAGGACTCCTTTAAGGGCATTTGGCTCAAAACATTAGCACAATAAAGGGCCTAGGTGAGGTGCAGGGAGGGATTATCTAAGGACATTTAACACTCCCTGCTTTCCATAACAATGGGAGGAAGGCCTGAGTTGCATGGGTATAAACTAGCCGGTTTTCACTCTCCCGCGCTTCTTTGGGGGCTGTTGCTTGCTGTGAGCGGTCGCCCTGCTTGGAAGTGTTCTTCTCCTTTCCCAAAGCCTATACACGTGGTGGTCGCCATCTTGGCCTACACGTGGCTGGGGTTCTAGCCTGGAATCCTAAGCATCGGGTTTTTCCTTTTTGCTGATTTGTATGCCTGAACCTGTGATAAGTAAAGTCTTTTAAAACCTCATCGGATCCCTGAGTGCTCATCCATTCCTCGCCGGCTCGGAGGTAGAAGGGAACTTCGCTTCCCGGCACTGTCGGGGACCCGCGGAGCGCCCGACAACAATCAATGAAATATGAGAGAAGTTTGAGGATAGTAATGAAAATGTAGAATATGTTCACTAATAGTCTTCCAAGCATTAATAAATGGGAAAGCATATTATGTCAAAACAGGTGCAGGGGAGAGGAAGGTAATTACTGGTTAATTTCCCTTTAGCTCATCATATAGAACCATAAATCCTCTGCCATTGCGAAGACCAATATAAGGCTACATATAAGGTTAATCCGAAAAAACATCCACACAGTTCTTTATAAATATCAGAACATACCTAACACTGCCCTAAAGATGTTATACTAATATTGCAAGTAATTTGCTATAGCACTATTTGCAACATTAAGGACTAAATCATCATCAATGGGGAATTCCCTCAATAATACTGGTACATTTATATAAAGAAATATTAAAGAGCTATGAAAGAAGAAAGATACTTGTTTATTTCTGCAGCATGTACACAATGTATACTGCAACGTGATGTATATCTACAAGTTTTAGCATTTCTGGGAGTTTGTAATGATTTGGTGATGAAAATGTTTAGTTGACATTCAGTTTGTACTAGCTTAACAAGATCCACATTTCTCCACCTAACATATTGTTATATGTAATAGAAATGCTAGTCCCCTTAATTTGTTAGCAAGTTACACAGTTAAATCAGAGCACTTTAGATTATTACCTCCTCAGACTGACCTTTAGGTAAAATCGTAACAAAAAAATTAGTGCACTTTGATTATAATACCTCAGCTTCCCCTTTTTGAGTACTTTATTTTTTCTTTCAGAGAAATTCTTCAAAGTATCCTAAATTCTCCAGGAACTACATAGACTTATTGTGCATTTCATCAGTTCACTTGAGCTTACTATCAGTGGTAGAAAAAAAAACTAGATGCTTACTAATCTCTATTTTTGACCACTTACATAGCAATAGAATGCATTAATTATAGAACAAATTTAATCAGAATTTACATGACAACTCAGCTAAAGCTCTCAGTTCTCGGTATCATCTCTTCAAATTGCATGAGGTCAGATATGAATGAAATTTATGAGTACCATTTCTGATTGTGCACTTTAGAAGCAAGAGCATATTTTATTTCTCTAATGAGGTCTTCACATGAGCCATAATGTGGATGTATTGATAGGAATCAATATCAACCTTGAACAGTAAAATGAAAGTTCTATGCTAAGGCAGCAAGTTAGGAATGTAGGTCTTTAGGAATGTAGGAATTCTGATCTTGGTATTTCCTACAGACCTAGATGCCAGCCCTAACTTTCATGTGGAGAGGAAATAACTTCAGCCTTCGTTCCGTATGTGTGTGTGTGGCGGGGTGGGGGTTGTTGTTGTTGTTGTTGTTGTTGCCACACACCTGGCTATGTTCAGTACTTAACCTTGATATCTGCCCAGAGTAATCTTAGCGCTTGGGTACCCATATATGCTGGGACGACATGAGCAGGGGATTCTGCTCTATACAATCCAAGGGTCTTACATTTTGTACTATTTCTCTGACCCCAACTATCATTATTTTGATTTCTATCTTAAAGCAGTCAAACTTATGTCTTAACCAATACATTAAGAAATGATATTTCGGAAGAATAAAATTAGTTGACCAATAATTCTTTACAATGTCTTAGTGTCCTTTTTTAAAAGACAAGGTGTTTAAAAATATTTTAACTGTTTAAATAATTTTAGAATTTGAAAATTTGTGCTTTAAAAAATTTATTGCTACTATTCAAAATTCTACAGTGTTTGAAATTTGAGTAAAGGAACAATGTGTCAAAAGCCTTGAAGAAATTTAGTGATATTAGTCTTAATATCAATTACATATAGATATTGCCAATTGACAAGGAAGAAAATGAAAACCACTGTAAATGTCACCATAAATAGGATGTTCAAAATATTGATATTTAAAGAGTATTTGGGTAATTTAATACCTTAACCAAGCTAGAAAATTGGAAATAACAGCATAATATGAAGGAGGGTGAATCTTGTATAACTTAAGGGCCTGAGAAAGCAATTACTTTTTTTGGTTAAAAAATTATACTAGGACAGGCAAAAAGGTACACATGACAACCTTTTAATATATGTACTGTAATCCACAATGTGGAAGGGAAGAAAAAGAGAAAGAGATAGAGAGAAAGGGAAAGAAATAAAGAACCTTCCATGGAGGCAGTCTAGGGGAGGGGGAGGGAATCGGGGGACATTGGTGGTGGGAAATGGGTACTGGTGGAGAGATGGGTGCTGGAACACTGTATGACCAAACCCAAATATGAACATCTTGTGAACATCTTTGCAATTGTATATTTCACGGTGGTATAATAAAATACTTAAAGAAATAAAAAAAAACTAGGTAATTTTTTATTCGCATATTTCAAGATAATAGCTTCCAGGTTGTTTCAACAAATGGCTTAACTAGCAAGATAACAACTATCAAAATATTTTAATATTTTAATAGTAGCGAGTCAAATGTTTGATAACTCTAGAACTTTGAGGAACGTCTAGCTAAAGTGTTTAAATATATTGCTGATTATAAAAAAAAACTTCACCTATAAAACAGCATTCTCAAAGCCAAGGCAGTACAGTCATATTTTAGAGACTGAATCTAAGACTATTTGAGGAGATTCCTAAGAATTCTTGCTACACATAGAAGTCAGAAACCAGCAATTAGTTGTATAAATGTATAAAAGCAAATGAGTTATGCTAATCACTCTAATAATAACTTGCTGATAGTTACAATTTATCAAATATATATTAAATGTCATCATTGATCATATTATTTCACTTAATCCTTAGATATATTTAAAAGGCAGGCAGTGATTTATTGTTTTACAAATTTGAAAATTACAAGGTAGAAGCCTTTGCATCACTGGAGTTTAGAACCATATTGATTCTACTTATGATATTTCACAGGCACTTAATGTGGCTCAAATTTAATGGTAATGGTAATGCAGCTAAAAAAAGAATAGATAGAAGAATCAGATGATTCACTGAGAACACAATCTCTAATGCCCAGATATAAAATCCCTTTCAAAGATTTAAAGTCCTAAAACTATGCCTTTCCTTAATGAGTTCCTGATGTAGATGGAGGATGAACACATGTAAGGAATAAAAATAAAATAGCAATATGGGACAGCCTAGAAGACAAATCTCATCTGTTCTGTACTTGAAGGGGTACCTAGAATGGATTTGATGTTAAGAACAAGTGAGAAGATATGAAGATAGTTAATATTTAAGACAAGCACTTAAATTTTGCAATCTTCTCCAAGTTACTTATGTTTAAATCATGAAATCATTTCTCATCCTGATCATTCATACAGACCTTGAATTATAGTGGTAATGTCATATACAACAGTGTATATATAAATCTCTACATAAGAAATTATACTAACCTCTTTGCTTGAATTTTTTGGCAGATCTCAAAAAGGAAGTGAGATGACCTATTCCAACTCCATATTTCACAGATAAAGAAACTGAAATTTGAAATTCAAAGTCAATGTTCAATTTATCCAATTTTCCATGATACTTCAATATATCAAAGTTAGTTGTTGACTGAGCTAATACAAGCTTCTAATTTCAGCCTGTTCCCATTTAATAGAGTATATTTTTTATGTATTAAAAACACATTCCTAAAATTTCCTAGCACACTCCGTGGAAATGTGCTATGTATCATAACTTCCCATTATGCATTGCTTTGACTGTTCCAGTTTGGAGTAGTCTGGGGTGTATGGGATGCGACCATAGAGGAAACCGAGCGGTCACGTTATTATTCCATTATGTTTTTATTCTGAAGAGTTTAATGTGCTTTAAAACACTTTAATTAAAGTACAGAGGTAGAGGGGTCTAAGATGGAAGAAAAAGAAAAAAAGAAAAGAAAAAAGAAAAAGCCCATAATGTTTGAGAAATGTAGTAGTTTTGGAAAAGATTCACTGCAATGTACTGATCTCAAAGGTAACAACCAGGGCTAGAAAGATAGTACAACAGGTAGGGTACTTGTACTGCATGCAGCCTACTCTGGTTCAGCCATCTTCTAGAAATTATATATTCATTGCCTAACCTCTGGTGAATTTTTTCCAATTGAAGTACAGTAATATTTAAAAGCCATTGCTCAAATTTGCCTTAAATCAATTTTTTATCTTAACTCAGTAACTATCTACTGAGGAAGTGTGTGTATGTATATGTATATATATACACACATATATATATATGTGTATATATATATATATATATATTTCTCACTTGATCACTTGACATCCCGTTATCTGTTGATTTGCTCCAGTGGGCACCAATAATGTTTCCATTTGTCCCTGTCACAAGCCAGTGTAGCCCAACAGCATCTGCTTGCTCCAGGAATATGAAGAGCCATATATATATATATATATATATATATATATATATATATATATAAAACAAATACATAGTATCTATATATATATATATATATATACATAGTATCTAGCTGCTACTGGCTCCCCCTCTGCCCAGCCACTCACGAGGCGCCCAGGAGGGAAGGTGGGTTCTAGCTAGCCCTGGCCCGCCAACACAGCAGAGCCTTGCAACAAGCCAGACAACCCCCACTCCATGAGGGCCTCCATTTTCCACATCCGGACTTCCCCCTCATCAGAACTCCACCCAGCAGACCAGCCTATTACATCCGGCTGCGTGGTTCATCAATAAATGCTGGATTTAGAGATGAGTATGCTACCCGCACGGCAGAGCCTGGAAAGCTACCCGTGTCGTAGTTGTTATGCCAATTATCAGTAAAAATTATAGATCTCACTCCATGACCTGATGGAATGGATTGAGGCTCTTTATGTTCCTGGAGCAAGCAGGTGCCCTTGGGCTCTACTTGCTTGAGACAGGACATATGGAAATGTTACTGGTGCCTGCTCGAGCAAATCGATGATGATGAACGGGAAGACAGTGATACAGTGATATATATAAATAATATAGATACTATATTATCTACAATATAGTATCTATATAAAATAGATAGTATATTATCTATAATATAGTATCTATTTATATAAAATAGATATGACATAGTATCTATTTTATTTATATATATAAATAAAATAGATACTATGTATTTGTTTACTAGAATTTGGGCCACTGATGGTAGTCAGGCTTACTCCTGGCTCTGGGCCCATTTATCACTCCTCATGTGCTAAAGGTACCTTAAGATACAGGGATCAAACCCAGGTTGTTTACATGCAAAGTAAACACCTTACCCATTTTACCATCTCTTCTTCCTCCAATATACTGTGAATTCAATGAATGAATTATAAACTTTATTAGGTCATTACCCTAATAGCAATAATTCTAAAATCTAGTTAGGAATCTAAAAATATGTAATATTAACTGTTATTCAAAATATGACACAATAAATGCAATAGTGGCTAAAATATTTATAACAGATGGAATAATGTTATCTCAAAGCAGCTAATTTTGGACATTATCAATTAAATTCACAAGTTTCGAATTTAGGCATCTGAACATTATCTTGTTTTGCTTACAAGGTTTATAAATAAGTTGTGCAAAAATTTAAATGACCTAAAATTGTAATTTTGAACAGAATGAAGCTACGAGGGATAGTAAAGAGATAAGATGATAATTTTAAGATCTGTGGTAATTCTAATAACGGATTAAATTGAATAAGAAGATATAATTACAATAGTAACTTTGGGCAGGAGCGACAGTCCAGCGGGTAGGGCGTTTGCCTGTGACAGCCCGGGTTCGATCCCCAGCATCCCATATAGTCACCTGAGCACCGCCAGGAGTAATTCCTGAGTGCAGACCCAGGAGAAACCCCTGAGCATTACCGGTGTGACCCAAAAAAGCAAAAAATATAAAAACAAATAAAATAAAATAGTAACTTTTTAAATTTGAATGCACAAAAATAAATAGCTTAAGTTCCTGAAGCTATATTCACAATACTGACTTAGAAAAAAAGCAGTGATATCAGCTAGTACTTAACAGAATTTATTATACTGATCTTAGATATCTAGGTGCTTTATAGATAATTTTACTTAATCTACCTATTTATGATTTTTAACAGATACTCTTTTCATTTTATTGAGAAGAAACAGTGTTAGATAATTCAAATTTCTGAATTATGATAACTGACCCTATATTTGAGCATGATCTATTTTGTAGTAGATCAAGCATTTCCTCACTTGATATGATATGTAGAAATGTTCTCTATCAGCTAAAAATAGAAATATTAAAGTATAAGTGGATTCTGAGTCTTTTATCAGAACTTGTTGAAAGTACAGTGAGGGCAAGAAAGATAGTACATCGGGAGGTGCTTGTACTGCATGCAGCCAACCCAGGTTCAGTCCTAATACCCCATATTGTTTCTTAGTCAAGGACAATCCCTGAATATAGGACCAGGAATAAATAAGTCCCAAGAACAACTGTGTCAGGCCTAAAAAAACAAACAAAAATGGCCTAAACACAACAGAAAGGGCTAATGAATCCTTACACATGTGGCCATTAAAATGAATGTATTCATTTAAAGGCTGAACCAGAGACTCTCAGACATGGGGCAGAGCTGCTATTTGCTCTCCCTGTGCCCAGGCACTCATGAGGCGCCTGGGAGGCATGGTGGTTTCTAGCACTGACCTGCCACCCCAGCAGACCCTCACAACAAGCCAGACAATGCCCCCTACTCCATGGGGCCTGCCATTTTCCACATCCGGACTTCCCTCTCGTCACAACTTCACCCAGCAGACCAGTCTATCACAGCTCAGATCATTGATACCCACCCTGTAGCAGTTTTTTTTTCAATCCGGCCCAGGTATGCTGAACCAGAGACTCTCAGGCATGGGACAGAGCTGCTACTTGCTCTCCCTGTGCCCAGCCGCTCATGAGGTGCCCGGGAGGCATGGCGGATTCTAGCCCTGGCTCATCAATAAATGCTTTATTCAGAGGTGACTACAAGAGTATGCCACCCACACGGCAAGCCTGGCAAGCTGCTCATGTCGTATTTGATATGCCAAATACCAGTAACATTTATATTAGGTCATTCCCATGACCTAATATAATGGTTTGAGGCTCTTTATGTTCCTGGAGCAAGCGGATGCCTTTGGGTTCTACTAGCATGAGACAGGACATATGGAGATATTATTGGTGCCCGCTCTAGCAAATAGATGATGAATGGGAAGATAGTGATAGTGATTTATTTAAAATAAATAAATAAAATTCTGTTTAGGCTAGAGTGATAAAACTCTATCACTAGCAGGTAGGGTGTTTGCCTTGCACGCTGCCAACCCAAATTTGAATCTTGGTATTCCTTAGGTCCCCTGTGCACCACCAGGAGTAATTCCTGAGTAAAGAGCCAGGAGGAACAGTGAGTATTGTTGGTTTGACCCCAAAAATAAAATAAAATAAAGACTTTGCTGAGATCATTTGGTTGGTGAATGTTATTAGTTGCTATTTTTTGTAAGTATTTAGTGAATAGAAAATGTCCTATTCCACGGAGCCAGAGAGATAGCTCCTAGGACTGGAGTGCTGACTTATATGCACCCGCCCTGTGTTTGATTCCTTTCTCTGCAGCACCACTTGAACACCAGCTGAGGGCTCTCAATACCACTGAGTCCAATCAGTACCCCATTGTCAGTCCAAGGTTTGAATCCTCAGTCCTGCATAGGCCCCTGAGTACTACTGGAGTGGCTCCCAAAAAAAGAGATTTAAAAGAAAATTCCACATTATTAATAACTTAAATGAAAATAACTTGAGAGTTCATTATGATTTTTGAGAAAAGTCTATTAATAGTTCTCTAAGCTTTCCATTTTTTCTTGCTTGCATTTTTAGGAGCCTTTTCTTTTGTTATTTATTTCTCTTCTTTTAATAGGCAGATGAAGTTTTTCCTTTAGGTCAGCTAACTACAAACGTATATTTTAAATCAGTCCCATTAATGTGATGTGAAATTGGTGTTATGCTCTCATAACTACAAATGGTTTATAGTAGAATCAAATTTTATCTCTGTGATAATATGATTTTAATCTTTAGCTTAGTAAAATTCAAACTCATTAAATGTTGAAGTCTAGTTTTCATATAATTATGTCTTTATCCTTGAAAAGTCTTGCACTGTATTTGAATTAGTAAATAAATGTATGCCTCATTTAGGTAACCAAGTAAGTGTTTGTAACCTAGGAAGGTAAATTTAGAAAAATAAGGTCTATTTTATATTACAATGGAGACTTGGGCTTAAAAATATTCAGTATCAGAAAACAAAAACTAACTTTCAATGCTCAATGAAATAAAATACTAAGACATGTTCTTATAAACAGAAGCAACACCATATGTTTTAGTTAGAAAGCCACTTACAAAGCTAAGTCAATATCAATAGGCTTAAACCTGAGACTTCTAAATTTTGCTCTCACAAATTATGGATTCACCATAGCCCTGTGGCTTTCACAACTGACTCTCCTGCAGAAAGACAGGGGAGCTATGGGTGTTGGGATCAATTACTATTTGTCTTTTATTTTCCCCTCTCATTCCAAACAGAGGTTTAAGCCAAGGTGAAAAGCTTAAGCTATTTAAAAGTAACCTCCCTCATGGCTCTGTTTCCCTAAAAGGGTTCTATCAGAAGTAGAGCAGAAGCCCCAAGAGAAAGAAGATATGGCTTCCCCATTCAGTACGGAAAATAAATATCATTGAGTGCTTGAGTAGTGATGACCCATTTATTCTTTAGCAGCACATAGGGATGTGGGAAGATTCAGAGGTGCCAAGTGAATGGTGTGCCTATGAGCTAGGAACCCATTATTCATTTATTCAATAATATTTATCGAAACTTTCTGTGTGCCATGCACTGGTATCGACACAAGGGACACAGCATTATACAAATGAAAAATTACTGTCCTTAAGAAATTTAAATACTAGCTTAAAAGGGGATAAACAATGTTCATCATAAATAAACATATAGCACATTTAAAAGCAATAATACAGTTTATAAAAAGCAAGGTTGTGGAATTTAACAACAAAGGTAGCTGACAATTTTAAAGAGAATCTTCACAATAGACTTTATCAAGCTTGTCTTTCAAAATATGAAATTTACTGAAGACTTGAAAGATGCAAAGGACTTATCTGTTGAAATGTCTGGAGAACAAATGACTTAGTTACAGGGACCAGATTGTTAAAGAACTTTTAGCAGGGAGATGATCCTATGTGGTTCAAGAAACTGAGCCCAGTAGAGCAAGTAAAGCCAAGCAAAGCAAACACCTTAACTGCTCTACTATCTCTCTGACCCTGTTGACATTTTTGAAGGGGCAATTGCAGCAAAGGCAAGTGAATGTGTACTTCTAGGAGGGAGCTCAGAGAGTCAGGCTGTGTGTTTCTGGGCTGAGAATGGCGGCCCTGGGATTTGGGGTGGGCAACAGGAGAGATGACAATGGTGAAGTAAAAGCCAGTGAACAGTTAAAAGGCTATGGCAGATGATTGAGCCACGCCTATAGTAAGATGGGGGCTGTGAGTGTATGTGTGTGTGTGTGTGTGTGTGTGTGTGTGTGTGTGTGTGTGTGTGTGTTGTTCAGGGGGAGTTTGTGCTTTGAATCTGTGTGGAATGTAGCAAGCACAGGATCACCTAAGAACCTTGTTATGATTTGGAAGAAAAAAACCAAGGAAACAACTTAGTCACAGAGGTCTCAGAACCTAGTTAAGAAGCAAACAAAGCAAAAAAGAACCTAGTTTTATGTATAAGAAGAAGTGAGTAAAAGGAGTGGGTGATTTGGAGAATGAGAACAGCTCTAGAAACAGTAACAACCTAAAGATGAAAGTCTCTTCTCTGTGGTCTGGGCATCAAGAACCACATTGCCTATATATATATATATATATATATATATATATATATATATATATATAAAAATATTTTATTATACCACCGTGAGATAGTGAGATATACAATTACAAAGATGTTCATATTTGGGTCTTGGTCATACAGTGTTCCAGCATCCATCCCTCCACCAGTGCCCATCTCCCACCACCAATGTCCCTGGTTCACTCCCCCTCCCCCAGCCCGCCTCCATGGCAGGTTCAAATTTTTTTATATAACCTAGGAAAGAGAAGGGGGCATGCTAGTAATTTAAATTGTATTTCTCTATATCCTGGCAGGTGCAAGTTATTTAAATAGTACCTCCTTAAGAGCATCAAAAAGTGGCAGGTTAACTAGGGAGAGCTCTCTTTGCACCCTAAGTCAGTTTTACCAAGCCAATTTTATTAGTTCAATCTAGTCAGTTTTATCATTTACTCTCCCCCTCAGGAAAGGTAATTCTCTACATTGCACTCTTATTTTTAACACTTTGGAAGACCAGGTCTAGCTTACTAATTTGTTTTGATCTTTAAGCAGAACACACACATACATGTTATGAATAAGTGTTTATTAATAAAAATATATAACTTATATAATATATATTATATACATCAGTTACATGTGTTCCTTCCCCACCATTTGTAAGGGAAGCATCTTCACCAGTGATCTTAATGGATGTCCACTTTGTTATAATTGTGGTTGGCCTTCAGAGATGACTTCGGTTAATGAGATTTGTTCTAAAACCTGACCCACAAAGTAAACGACTGCCAGAAAGCACTGAGGCCTATTATGTCTGAAAGATCATGACATGGGATTTTGCCCGAGGAGAGTCTGATAGAATAGTATAAACTTAAGTTGAAGAATAGGGAGAGGGAAGTAAAATGTCAGCAGAAAGAAGCTGAGAATGAGAAAACTGTAGTTATCCCCCACTGGGTTAGCAGGAAAGCAATGGACGGCAATAAATGGCAAGTCTCAGAACAGCACTACGTCCTCTGGAACTTTTCAGATATCAGCTAGTTCCTGGCTACCTGATATCTATTCTAGAACATTCCGGGAAGCCAGACTTAAGAGTTTCACGAGATTCCACTCAGATTTCCAGTAAATCATCATTTGTTAGTAGCGGTTTAAATTGGTATTCTTTATATGCAAATGAAGTCTAACCACAATACAATCATCGCCTATGGGTAAATACTTCATGATCAGTTGATTAATATATACCTATTGGACATGAGATCAATAGTTTTAATTGAGCAATGCCAATTTCAAGCCAATGCGTATACGAGATCTTACAATATGATTTTAACCACAAAATACTAGAGTACAACTGTTGTATTTTTTTGTTTCTCTAAGTCCCCGCACCCTCCACCTCTGGCAGTCAGTGGGCACCTTGCTTTGCAGTGATCATGTCAGTCCCTGCAGTGAGCAGAGCCGCCTACACCTAATCAAGGGCAATCATAAGTAAGATTATTTTGCACCATTTGGCTATAATTAGACCAGCTTTCTCTTTAGTGATTCATTAGCATGATACTTTACTTTCAGAAGCACCAAACTCAATCTAAATTCCTCCATAAGTAGGGGTGGAGTTGTGAACTGCAGTGAGAACTATTTGTAACAAGAGCAAGGGGGAAAAGAACAGAAAAGAATATTGCTTGGTTTTCCTTCAGACTCAAATCGCAAATTACAAAACAGGCCAAGGCAACAGCCTGTCTCTCTGCACCGTTGAACAATAACCTTCATATCCTCTGCTCTCTGAGGAGAATTGGCTGACAATCATGCCCTTGCAGCAATGTTGGATTTACCTATTACAATTGTTTAGTTTCATATTTTACTATTTCAAGAAATAAAATATATACATGACTTTCATATGTCATTTTAGTCACTTGTCACATTTGTCTCCTGTTATTTTGAGTATTTGTGTTAGGGTCCGAGAATCTAACCCCCTTTGAGAGACAGAGAATCACACGAGAATGCAATTAACAAAGCAGAGTTTATTGGACTGGCTAGCCAGGGTCAAGCTCCCACACGGACACGCAGGTCTGATTAGGCAGGCAAGACTCCGAGTCTCTTTAAGGTGTGTGTGTGTGTGTGGGGGGTCTTATATACACTATTACTGTCCGTTGCAGGAGAGACCGCACAGTACATAGCCAATCAGTTTGTAACGCCATATCTCAAGCCTATCCATTTAAAGGTACATCACTTCTTAACCTAT
Source organism: Cryptotis parvus (assembly GCA_021461705.1). Classification (NCBI taxonomy): domain Eukaryota; kingdom Metazoa; phylum Chordata; class Mammalia; order Eulipotyphla; family Soricidae; genus Cryptotis; species Cryptotis parvus. The sequence continues at coordinate 14,631 of JAJIBD010003283.1, read as the reverse complement.
AGGTTCTGGGGTTAGCATTAGGGTGTGTGGTTACCTGAGCAAGCAGGCAGGACACGTCTCGCACGAACACCGGTCATTTCCCTTGACCTGTACAAAGCACCATAGTCCCATCCAGGCCGGGCACATGTCGCATGTACACTGGGTCATCTTTCTAGCCCTGCCCACATTCCATAGGCTCCCTCCTGTTTACCTTACCTGGCCCGGCATCCTGGGTAGAGAGGCATGAGCACCCAGAGTGGGTGGAGGGGCTTGTTGTACTGGCTCTACTGTTGGGGGAATCTGTTGAGGCAAACTACTATCCTTTCATTTGAAGCAAAGAAAAAATGTAAGTCAATGTTACTATCACAAAGGCAATGTTGGTAACCAACAGCATTTTGGCATGGAGAAAGTAAGAATAATGAAAAGAAATAGTTGATTATTTATGAAACCAGTAGACAGTAAGCCTTGACCACACCTTCACGTGTAGTTGTGTTTTCTGTGGATACTATGTTCAAGGAATTACTAAAGTATAGAAAAATAAGAGCCAGTGTCTTCCCTGAAATTTTGCTACCAAGAAAATTCTTTTCAAGATGCACTAGGAATACGAATATTATGAGATCTTGTTAAAAGTACAGACTAACTCAATACTTCTTGAGATTCATTCAGTATTCTATTTTTCAATACCTCAGTGGATGCAAGTCAGAAGATTCCACTTTGAATAGTGTGATCCACAAAAGACCTCTCCAATGGTGAGAGAATATCAGGAACGTAAGTAGATTGTAGCAGCCTTGTCAAAAAGGTTAAAAGGAACGGATGGGCTTCATTTTAATTCTATATTTCATTTAACACTGGGGGTCCCCAGATGACCTATGTGAAGTGGGGAGGAGAGGCGTCAGCAGCTCCGAGAAGGGAGCTAACTTTTCTTTTATCCACCTCCGCCACCTAGGAAACACTGGGGAAATCTAGGACTGATGAATGTCTCCTGTGAGCCTCGCCCCTGCACGAAAGAAAAGTCAGTCCTAAGATTTATCCAGGCCTTTTGGGTCCTTAGCCTTTCTCTCAGAAAAGAATTTCAGATGAGCAGTAAAGTGAGAACAGGTTTTATTTGGAAGTTTTGAGGAAGGGGCAAGGGAAGAAAGAGAGGGAAAAAAGGTGAAGTCGGTGTGCCCCCACAGTTGGTTTATCTGAGGAGAGAGAGATGGTCTCTTTGTCCTGACCTTCCTCTGCCACCCCAGGACCGGCTGGAAGTTTAGGACTAATAAAGTCCACAGATGAACCCTGTGTGGTCCAGAGTCCCACCAGTCTCACCGGGTGGCTGGCTGTCAAGCCACATCTGACATCTGCTTGGTCTTTTCAACATGGGAGTTAATCCCCCACCACCCAAGATTTCTTACTGAGCTGCAGGCTCAGGCTAGAGTGGAGATTGCTCATTGCTGGAGCGGAGGGCCATCCTGGGCCTTACTCAGGGTTTCGAGGTACTTCGTCTTATCTTACAGGAAAGAATTTCAGGAGATAGGCAGTTAAATAAAAACTGATTTTATTTGGAGGATTTTAGGAAGGAATAGGAGGGAGATAAAGTGAGTGAGAGAGAGAGAGAAACTCATGCAAGAGAAAATGCAGGTTTCTCCAAAGATGAGGGAGCTCCTACACATCTCAGCATTAGATATGAAAGCTTGTAAGTGCACATCACAGAGCAGAAATGCTGGTGCCACCTGTGCTTAGCCACATGGGCTTGGGTAGCATATGTGAACCCTTCCTTAGTTCAAAGTGGCTTTTATAGGACTTTTCCCAAGCTGCCCCACTTGGGGCTCCTAGCTAGATAACACTGTGTTTCGAGGGGAATACCAAGGAGATAGAATTGGGAGTGGTCTTGTTAGATTGGAGACTCCACCCAGAGCAGACAGAGGGACAGAGATAAGTAAAGTGAAGAAATAGTAGTTTATTGGGCTCCACTCCTGGACAGACCCAGTACTGGCAAATCTGGGGTAAAGACCTACCCTTCGAGAGGATAAGAGGGCTTTTAAGTTGTCTTGGGTGTGAAAAGGGAACAGAGACCAGTGGAAAAGGTGCGTTTGGTCTGGCTTTCTGATATCTGTAGAGGCTAATGTGAGGATCCATGGAATGCAGCCTGGTAGCTCCCTGGCACCAGGTGAGCCATAACCCTGTCTTGTGTTCTGGGACAGAGTGGCCTTTGATTCTGGGAATGTCACTATGCTCCCAAGCAAACCTTACAAGTAAGTCTTCATAAAAAATTTCTTTTTTTTTGTTTTTGAACTTTTATTCTACCTGGAGTTTTTCTCAGAGGGTGAGTCCTTCTCTGGTCTGAGCTAGCTTCAAGTAAAGGTCTTATCAGATTTTATTTGCTCAAGCCACAAGGTGGATCCTGGTGGCCTTAGAGCTAGGTGGTTTACTACCTAAGAATTCCATTGCCATGGGCCCTTCCCTATCAACCTGCCTTCAGCAAGGGCAGACCTCTCCAGAGTGGACAGAGAGCCCCAGCATACGACCCAACTTTAAAGTATGTAAAGAAATTTCAAGAAGGGAGTCTCAACATGTGTTCAAGCAGTACGTGTGGTCGGCAGCAACACAGGGCCATGGGCAGCATGTGCGCTGGGGCAGCCCTTTCTTTGCCCAAGTTTTATAGGGTTTCTCCCAAACTGTTCTACACCAGGCTTCTACCTAAGAAGAGTCTATGGCTAGGGTCATTGCCAAGGGGTAGGGATGAGAGTGGTTGATGGTTTCCTTTGTCATTCCTTCCCCGGTCTTTGTACCTCCTGGAGCTTCTCTGGGGCATGGGTTGAGGGTAGCGGAATTGACATCCAGCCTCTCTAGCTCTCTGCTGACACCAGGTAAAGGTCTCATCAGCCTTTAATTCCTGTGCATATGTTGCAGGTGGACCCCACGGGTGACTTATGTGAGGCAGGAAGGAGAGAGAGATGGTCGCTTTCTCCCCAGCCGCCTCTGCCACCCGGGACACGCTGGGCAGGCTAAGGACTGATAAAGTCTGCGATGAGCCCCTGCACGGCGTGGGCCTGAGCCCCACCAGCCCCACGAGGTGGCCGTCAAGCCACGCCTGATGTCCGCTTGATCTCTAGGCACGGGAGTTAATCCCCACCACCCGAGGTTTCTCGGGAGCCACGGACTCAGGCTGGAGCGAGGAATTGCTCTTTGCAGGAAAGGAAAGTTAGTCCTAGACCTTACCCAGGTCTGCCTCAAGGTTCTTGTCTTTCTCGCAGAAAAAGAATTTTCAGGAGTCGACGAGCAGTAAAGTAAAAATAGATTTTATTGAGGAGGTTTTTGGTGAGGGGGAGGGAGAGAAAGAAAGGAAAGAGTAACGCGCTCAAGGGAGAACGCGGGCTGCTCCAAAGGCGGAGAGCGAGTAAAAGAGAGAGTACACATCTCAAGAGGGGAGATGCGGGCAACACACGTGCTCAGGCAGCATGTGCACACAGGCAACATGTGTACCCAGGCAGCATGTGCGCCCCTGTCCTTTGTTTAGGACGGCTTTTATAGATTTCTCCCCAAGTTACTCCCATATGGGGCTTTAACCTTGGTTGCTAGGGCCCCATTGCCAAGGGAGTAGACTTTGGGAGTGGTCTTCTGTGAGCTGGGTGCTGGGCGGGAAGGCTGATTTATCTTCCTTAGGAGGGTTAGTTATCTAAAGCCTGTAAAAGGGTTAGTGGCCTATGGGCTTCACACATTCCCTTTTGGCCTTCCCTTCCCCAGGGTTAATTGTTAATAGTGGTCTTGTCAAGTTTGGTTTCAGGCTTTCAATCAGGTGTGGCTCTGGAGCTCTTCTTCAGGAATTTATTGCCATGTGGCGCCCCCTGTCTGCCTGCCTACAACACATACAAGGAAATTTTAGCAGCCTTAAAATAAGTTGGTTTTGATAGTTACTGCTTCACTTGGGTTTGCTGCCTGCTGGAAGTAGGTAAAGGAACAAACGTGATAACCTCTCAGAGAAGGATCTGGAGTTCTGACCTTTGTCAACAATCAAGAGTCAGAGATGCTGTTTTGTTTGCCAAGGCTTCAAAAAATCAGATAGGCTGGACATGTAATGCGATTTGGAGACGACCACTGGACCAGAGCCATGACGGACTGGATCCCACGGGATGTCAAAAGATCATGTGGCCGCCCACCTACAAGATGGTCAGACTTTTTCATCAAGACCCTGAAAGAACAGTTTGAGGCTCCTCATATTCCTGGAGCAAGCAGATGCTATTGGACTACACTGGCACATGACAGGGACAAATGGAAATTTTATTGGCACCCGCTTGAGCAAATCAATGAATAATTGGATGTCAAGTGATCAAGTGATCTGTACTGCAAACTATATTGCCCAACAGGAGAGGGTGAGAGGCAGAAAGAAGAAAAGTACTTGACATAAAGACAGGCTGGGGTCTTGGGGGATACAGGAGAGAAAAGGGAACACTGGTTTTGAGAAATGTACACTGGCAAAGGGATGGATATTGGAACATTGTATGATTGAAATCCTATAGTGAATAGCCTTTTTAACTGTATCTTACAGTGATTCAACAACAACATTTCAAAAAGAAGATATTGGACCTGGGCTGGAATGAGAAATTGGCTTTCTTAATTTTTTTAAATAAATATATTCTTTGGTTTGTTTTCTATTTTTTCTTTTTCTTTTGTCTTTTTTTTTGGGGGGGGTCACACTCAGCAATGCTCAGCAGTTACTCCTGGCTCTTTGCTCAGGAATCACTCCTGGTGTTGCTTGGGAGACCATATGTGATGCCAGGGATTGAAATCAGGTCGGCTGCATGCAAGGCAAATGCCCTACCCACTGGACGATCGCTCCAGTCCCTCTTAGGTTTGTTTTCTTGTAAATAAAATAATTATTAACATATCGATCAGGGTCTAAGAAATCATTATTTTGGTTCCAATTAAATTAAATCATAGTTTAATTACCTACTCTCCAGAAAAAAACCCTTGCTGTTTTTATTACTTTCTAAGATACCATTGTCTTAGTGGGGTGAGGGTGGCTGCTTCCTCCTGCTTGCCCTCCTGCTTCAACTCTGTATATCTAAAGTATCACTCAAAATGTTAATACAATTTGCATTGCTTTTATTATTTTATTTTTTAACAATGGTATGTATTTATATCCTATTAATGAATGCAGTCATTCTATATCTGTCTTTTTCCTTCTGACTAATTTCACTCAGCATGATAGTCTCCATGTCCATACATTTGCAGGTACATTTCACAATTTCATCTTTTCTGACAGCTGCATAGTATTCCATTGTGTAGATGTACCACAGTTTCTTTAGCCAGTCCTCTGTTCTCAGGCACTTAGGTTGTTTCGAGATTCTAGCTATAGTGAATAGCGCAGAGATGAATAAAGAAGTACAGATAGTGTTTCTGCTATGTGTTTTCCGGTCTCTAGGATACATTCCCAGGAGTGCTATTGCTGGATCAAATGGGAGCTCAATATCTAGTTTTCGGAGGAATGCCCATATTGTTTTCCAAAACAGCTGGACCAATCGACACGCCCACCAACAGTGGATGAGAGTCCCTTTTCCCTGCATCCACGCCAGCACTGGTTGTTCTTGCTGTTTTGGATGTGTGCCAGTCTCTGTGGTGTGAGATGTTATCTTATTATTGTTTTGATTTGCATCAACCTCATGATTAATGATGAAGAGACTTTTCATATGCCTTTTGGCTATTCCAATTTCTTCATTTTGGAAGCTTCTGTTCATTTCTTCTCCCCATTTTTGATGGGGTTGGCTGTTTTTTTTCTTGTAAAGTGCTACCAGTGCCTGATATATCCTGAATATTAACCCTATATCAGATGGGTATTGGGTGAATATTCTTTCCCACTCTGTGGATTGTCTTTGTATCTTGATCACCATTTCTTTTGAGGTGCAGAAGCTTTTCAATTTTCTATAATCCCATTTGTTTATCTTTGCTTCCATTTGCTTGGTCAGTGGTGTGTCCTGGTATGCATTGTTTTTAATACTATGCCTTTGACTTCTGCTGTAGAGTTTCCTCTTCCAGCTCATTTCCGTTTGCACCAGCCATGTTTCAAAAGCTTAATACATGTGTTAATGGCTATCACTTTGGACAGTGAAATAGCTCCAGTAAAGAACACAAATTTACATATCCATGAAGTCAATATATGCCTATTCCAGTCAGCTCTCAACCACCACAGCATGCATTTTGTCAAAACAGCTCTCTTAGTTTTTCTAGAATCATGCTTACTAATTTTGTTAGATTAAAATAGATTATAATATTAGATTATGTTATGTCATAGATAATGGCTTTGAATCCAGTCTCTGAAATGTCTATGTGACTTGGAAAATTTGCTTAATCCAAGTCTCTTCAGACTTCATAAAACTAGAAGATATTGCATAATATATTCTTGACCACATCATAATAATATATGCTTATTGAATTTTATTTGAATACTCAAAGTGAATCATAAAAAGTTGTTTAGTGGAATGGGAGACAAGTTAAAACACTAATACTCATTCAAAACCCTCTTGGGGTAATTAAATTCTCAGATTACTAAATCTTAAAGTGCACAGAGAAGGAACTGGCTTAGATATGCTTTGTGGAGATTAGTAAGAATAATGGGAAAGGGAGAAATAGGAAAGTAGTCCAGTTTTAAAAAGTGAAATGAAGCCAGATTTTATTGTAGGAGTCTTTGGACAAAATACTGGGTTAGAAATGGCAAATAATGTGAGGAAATTGGGAAGAATGGGTTGTCAGTCATCTCTTAGAATTAAATGAGTCCTGTTACTTAACTCTTAAACCTAAGATATTACATACTTTAATAAAATATAATTATTAAAGCATATAATTCAGAGTGGAGTATGACAGTTGTCTAAAGAGAAAAGAACAATGCAAAATGACATGCATGCCTAAAGATATTTCAATTATCCCTTTACAATCTAATATTACAGAGAGAAAAAATAACTCACTCTTCAGATATGTCATGTGATTTATCTTGAGCTCAAGTGTTCTTGAAAATACTTATTTGTTGTTTTTAACTAAATAAATGTATAGTTTAGTGGAAGCTTTAGGATAGCATATATAATGATTTTTTTATTTTTAGTTTCATTTTTGGTTTTGGTTTTTGTTTTTTCATTGCACCGGCCAGTACTCAGGGCAGTGCTCATGTCCTCCTGGCTGAGGGATCACTATTGGTGGAGCTTAGGAGACAATAAGTGGGGCTGGAAATTCAACCAGTGTTGTGTTCATGCTACGAAAGTGCTGTATTTCCCAAGAATACATAACATTAGTAAAAATACATTTCTGTTTTCCATATTACAAGTGATTGAATGTGTCGGGGGTCCCGACAGTGTCAGGACAGAGGTTCTCTTCTACCTCCAAGGATGCCGGAGAACAGATGAAAACTCAGATGAGTCCAGTGCAGTTCCAAAAAGGCCTTTAATAATACAAAAGCTCTTCAACAACACTCCAATATAATGAACAAACTTTCGCTCTGGCCCAAACTTAGACCATACAAAAGAGCCTAAGTCTCCCACCAAAGAGAGAGGATCTCACCCAAGCTGAGTCCTACCCAGAAGGAGCAAAAGGCCAAAGAGCAAAAAGCCAAAAGCCAAAAGTCAAAAGCTAAAAGGCCCAAAGGTAAAAGTGAAGGGGCCTCAAGTCAGCCCCTCATATACACCAAAGTAATCCAATCGGGAGGGTCATTTCAACAAAGAACTCTAAACAGAGTGTAGTGCCACACCCTATTGCAGGTATAAACAAAGGTTATGCCAAGGTCTAATCCTTTCTACCAAGATTATCTCTTATGTAAAACACTGGAGAGAGGAGGCTGGCATAAAGTAATACATCTTAACTTCATGAGCTTCATGTAATCTAGATGGTACCCACAAGGCCCTTATTATTATCTGCTCCAGGGTGATTCTGAGTATCTTGTTCTCGTGTACTGAAAGGGTCACACTCACCTGCTTAGAGCAAACTAGTATGATCCTTCCCTATAATCTTCCTATAGTCTCAGCGTAGCCAGGGTGGTTGTCTCCTGGGAAATTCTAACTTTCCCACGCTGGGTGCAGTGGGTATAAAGAGGAGCTGTGCCCAATCTAGAAAACATAGAAGTCTTAGTAGACGTGTAAGTCAGAAGTTATTCAATCAAGGTGACTTCTGTAACTGCCACATCCTCTAGCAGTGTTTACATAGAAGAGAGGTCTCATTAGAATGAACCTTGACTTAAATAGATTAAGCTGGGAGTGGGCAAAACAACAAAACTCCCAGAATAGCTAAACCTGTCCTCCAACAGAATGTATACTATATAAGAAAAAAATTTTGTCTTAGTGTCTAAGGAGATAAATTGGGGTCAGGGACACATGTCTTATATGCACAGGAACATGAGTTAAATCTCCAACATTTTATATATAATCCCCAAGCACCACTGGGTGTAATAGCTGTGACCCCACCACTGGACCTGATCATTTCTACATCACAGGGCCTTAGTACTGAACCAGCTAGCCCAATTGGCCTAGTAAAACAGTGTATGATCCCAGGCCCCCTGAGCACTGGTTGGGAGACCCCAATTTTTTAACTTTGGGATCAGAGAGATGGGGGTAAGATGTTTGCCTTCCATTACACATCTAGTACCTGTGCACCACCTAATCACAGAGCCAGGAATAGCCTGCTGAGCTCCACTAACTATGGCCCAACATCCATACTCATCCCCCATTTAAAAAATGTTTCTAAAAAGAATAAATGTATTAGTTTTTATTATTTGTATTGTTCTGAAAATGTTCTTTCCCCAAGTCACTGGCGTTAGGTGCTACTCAATGCTCTTATTTCATTGTTTCTCCCAATTCAAGATTCTGTAATTTTGTATGTAATTTCATATAGTTAAATTTCCCCTTCAGCATTGAAATTATATTGAACGGTTGAGATAAAAGAAATTATTCTTGGTTTGTCTGGCTTCTTAATCTGCCAGACATATAATCCAACATTGGATGACTTGATAAAGGAAATGTAGGGAGGGTGTTATTATCAATAGTATATATGACTTCCATGACATGGGAGAGACCCAGAAAACAAAGTGACTTCCCACATGTTCTGAAAAGCCATCTTTAGCCTAGCTAATGCAGAAGACTTTGGGCAAAGGAAAGGGAAGATTAGTCAGGGAAGTTATATGGGAAGCACAGTAAAACATTCACAGCCTTCTTCATTGATTAGGTCTTTTGAAGGGAGATGTTTACAAGCATCTCTTCATAGACAACATTCTATCTATAGGGCCAATGCTATGAAATTTACCATGAGCCAAAGACATATATTGGGTTGTTAAATTTTTTGTCCCCTATATATAATAAAATATCATTAGTTCCTGTCGGGACTCAGCAGGCTCCCACAGTATTGGGGTTCGGTGAAGTCCAGGCTACAGCCGGCCTCACGACAATTCTCTATTGATGGATAAAAGAATACGACCACAGGCTCTTGGAAGTCTGAAGCTCTCCTTTCAATCTGTCTTGGCTCACTCCTCACTCCACCTCACTCCAGGAACTTCTCTCCAGGGACCTCTCTCTGTCCTATCAGGTTCCCCCAGCAGGCACCCAGGATTCTCTCCTTGGGCTATTATAAATAATAGCACTGAACATACTCAGAATCCTGGCCTTCTAACAGTTTTCAACAGTTTTCTTAACTGCCACCTATAATTCAAGAGCAGGGGATTATCCAACAAATTCTAACTAACATCACAAATTAAAAATGTGGATGAATTCAGACTTGACCTTAAAAACCAGTTAGTTCTAATGATAAGTACTAAATGCACACAAATTTAACCTACAGATTTAATCACAAAACTTTAATCTATTTAAACATTATGAACCTACCAAATTTTTCATAATATGCTCATTCATAAATAATCAGCTCCTCTATATTTCATCCAGTTTGGAAAGATCACTATTTTGTAGCATTCATTAACCATTAATCGTATGCATATATAACTCTAGGTCACATAATGAAATTCAATTTAAGATCTTCTATAAAACTGATACTCAATTCAATTTGGCCAGTCCCTTTACAATGTGTTAATGGAGAAATCTAATCTTTCGTCATTTTTTTGTTGCTTGTAACATGAGTTTAAAATAAATCTAAAAATCATCTAAGATTGAAATAACTTGATTACTAAAACCAATACATAATGAACGGTTAACATATTTCATGCACTGAACGTAAAAATTGGGTTCCTGTGTCTTGTGTTAAATTGTCAATGTCCTATTTAAAAAGAAAACATGCAAAACCAAACGCTGCAGAGTAACATATGAAACAAACTATATATTCAAGGTTTTATTTTTAATTCTATTATGTATTTATTTATTTATTTGCTTTTTATGACTCACACCTGGTTATGCTCAGGGGTTACCCCTGGCTCTTTGCTCAGGAATTACTCCAGATGGTGCTTGGAGGATCATATGGGATGCTGGGGATCGGACCGGGTCAACATTGTGCAAGGCAAATACCCTACCCACTGTGCTATCGCTCTGGCCCCATATTTAAGGTTTTCATATCTGGGAAGCTAACAAACTATTCCTGACCAAAAAGTCTCTTTCCTTAGGCCTTTTTGAGAAGTCTCAGGAAATAATTAGCTTATCTGTCTTTATGCTTTGACTCTTAGATTGTTTGGATTCTTCTCTCCGGTTTCTTTTTGCTTGATGAGAAAAATACCTAAGAAGACATTTTCATATTTTTTTATTTCTGCCATCTATTTTTAACTGCAGATACTTATATCAAGTTTGATAGGTCAGCACTATAATTGTTTTCCATTTATGTGACCACTTCGATAGGTTGATAAAAATCACTTTTCATCAAGAGACTGTTGTTTGGATTCACTGGGAGATATTCAGGGTTATGTAGCTTTTGCAGGAGTTTATTGCTTCGTTTTTTCTGTGGCTTAATAGCTAACAGTTTAGAGGTTCATTTGCTCTCACCTAAGGTATGCACTGTTAAATTATCCCTTGTTAATAACCTTGCTTTAATTTTTTATCACGATGCCATAATTTCTCTTCATGCCCAGTCTTAGTTACATTAATGTAAAATAAATAAATAAAAGATTTATCTGTTTTTTTATATTGTTTCTAAGTGTCAGAATTGGATGGATCATAGCAAATTTGCTCATGAATATCATCTGATGATGATTTCTGATCTGTGAATTTGGGGAGCCTGCATCATTTTAATATTTTATTATTTATTTGTTTGTTTTTTTGCACCACACCTGGCAGTTCTCATGACTTTAGCCTGACTGTGCTCAGGGAACACTCTGGATATCCAGGATGAATCTTGGTCTGCCAAATGCCATGGCGGCAAGCACCCAACCTGGTCTACTAACTCTCTGAACCCAATATTTTATGATTTAAAAAATTTCAATAGAGTGATTTACAATCTTGTTCAGAATACAGTTTTTGTCACTAAATGTTCCAGCACCAATCCCATCACCAATGCAACTTCCCTCCACTTGTGTTCCTATTTTCCCACCTACCCTCTCCCATGTCTGCATCCTTTGTCAAACACAAGCAGCTTGTAACTTACATGCAGCTTGTTACAGAAAATGACAAATGAAATTATCAGAAAGTAACATAGTTTTATTTAAGAAATGTGAGGGAAGAGAGATACTTGCTCAAGAGAGAATTCAGGCTTCTCCAGAGGAGAAATAGTTAAAACTACATATCTCAGATTGAGATACAAGCAAACTTCTAAGAAACTGACCATGTCATAAAGTCAAAGAAATTTGTTTCTTGTACACATCTCTGTTTGAGATTCAGGTGATTCCCAGATGGTGAATACACTTGCTTTCTTTGGTTTGGGGGGCCACGCCCTGTGATCTCAGGAGCACTTCTCCTGACTGTGCTCTGGAATCATTCCTGGCAGGCTCCAGGGACTCTATTGGGTACTGGCAGTCTATATGCAAGGCAACTGCCTTGCATTCTATACTATAATTCAAGCTTCACTTTAATATTTTAAAGGATATTTTTTATATATCAGAGTTCTCAATATAATTAGAGAACTAATAACTAGGTAATTTTCAAATGATCTTGTCTATGTTTTCATCATATTATTGATTCAGAGATATTTTCACAAACTTTTTTAAGCTAATCTGTTATCTAATAGTTCTTTTTTTCTTGCTTTTTGGGACACACCTGGCTATGCTCAGGGGTTACTCCTGGTTCTTGGCTCAGGAATTACCCCCTGGAGGTGCTCAGGGGGACCATATGGGATGCCTGGGATTGAACCAAGGCCACCATGAGCCGGCCGGCGTGCAAGGCAAATGCCCTACCCAGCGGGACTATCGCTCTGGTCCCTAATAGTTCATTCTTCTAGTTATATTTAACAGATAAATATTTTAAGCTACTTAAACATGAGAAAGTCGCTTCTCTCATGCACATATTTCCCCTTTATTCTGTTTCATCATTTTAATTAAAATCTTTGTAAATCTGACAGTGTTTTTTCTCCTAGTCAACAGATAAAATAAAAATCATGATATATATATATATATATATATTTCCTGATGTTATGACGGTTATAAATACAAATCTGTAGAAAGTAATTATAAGGAAATGTAAAAACAAATATACTGCATTTGATAGACATGTTTGAAATTGACCTGCTTATAATTTATCATACTACTCTCTTTCCCTGACCTCTATGCTCTGTGAAATGGAAATAAAATTCATTCCTCCCTGCTCATGAAGCAGTCCAGTACTAGAACCCTTAGGTAAGTGCAGTTTTCCAACTCATAGGTGTTCTCTTTCACTGTCTTGCCTTGGGGGTGGTGCTCTCTATTTGGAATGCTCTTACTTGTCACCTATTCTGTGAAGTTGCTGTCACAGAAGCTTGCTTACTTTCCTTCCACTTTTAAACACTTGATCTAATATCAACACATTTAATCCATTTTTAAATAATAATTTTATGTGGTGTGAGGTAGGTGTTTAGTTCCAATATTTTGCATGTGCCTACCCAGTTTGCCTCATACCATTTGTTAGAGGCTTTGCTTCCTCTGTTTTGATCTCTCAGATCCTTTTGCATTTATTTAACTGACTATATATATATATATATATATATATATATATATATATATATATATATATATATATATATATATATCAGAGTTAACTTCTGGACTTTTAAATTTATTGCATTTGGCTAAGACTTTGCTTTTATTCCAATATCACAGTCTTTAGGTTACTGTAATGTTGAATGATGCCACACCATAATTGGCTCTGAGTCTATGCTGCTTAAGCCATTTACATGTGGTAGGGCCATGGCTTTTTGCTAAAGAGATCCGTCAAGGGAGCAGGGAAAGATGAGAGTTTGATTTTAACAACTCCTGGAATCTTGTCATAATTTCTACTATAACTCCCAAGAATATTTACATTGATAATACTTCCTTATATACCCACAGGTCTTTGTGGACTAGATAATACCTGAAGGAGACACTCTAGCTAGGAGATAGGGCACCTTTAGAATTAGATATGCAAAGATTAAAAAGAGAGTTCATGTTAGTTCTCCCTTCCTAAAGGCAGGCTAGTAAGATATTTTCAGTAAACAGAGAACAGAGCTCTTATAAATGACCCTGGAGTACAAAAGATCTTGTGGGGATGGAGTTATCAATCTAGCATGGGGGAACATAGTTTAAAATTATATGATGTGGACATTAGGTATAATTCTTTTACATCAGCCCCATCTTTAGGTGTTTTGCAGAAGAGGTGTTCGAGAAGAAGGCATCATTTTAGGCTATTGGGTGACACGCCTTACTAAGCTTTTGGCTCCTGGTACATTTAGCTTATGCTAAAGCTGCCCCCCGACTTTAGGGAATATCTAGAGCAGACACAACAGGAATTTCAGCAGAATTGGATGGATTTCATTTTTTTTTTTGCTTTTTGGGGTCACACCCAGTAATGCTCAGGGGGTTACTCCTGGCTTTGCACTCAGGAATTACTCCTGGCAGAGCTCAGGGGTCATATGCGGGGGATGCTGGGGATTGAACCTGGGTTGGCCGTGTAAAAAGCAAATGCCCTACCCACTTGACTATCATTCCAGGCCTGGATTTCATTATTTTATATGGAATAATATTCTTTTTTAGGATGCTCAGGGGTTTGTCATGGCTTTGAACTCAAGAATTTCTCCTGGCAGTTCTTGGAAGACCATATGGGATACCAAGATTGAATCCAGGGTTAGCTGGTGTAACGCAAATGCCGCCCCTACTGTACTATCGCCTGGCCCTCGGCATAAATATTCTTCTTATGACTCTTGCATGCTCCAATTCAATACTCTTCATATCCCCAAGGCTCCCTAGGGGCATACATGTAGATATTCCAAGAGTACTTGGCCACGTATCAACCATAATGCAATCAGTACTCCTAGTCAAAGGGACATGCCAGTGCACCTTCAAGCAAACTGACATGTCTCTGATTCTAAAGGTAACGCCAAAGTGAATTATTCTGACGATTGTGGACCTTAGTGGTATCTAGATTCTGCAATCAGTTGGCTATATATTAATGGTAAGAAGGATCAATGCCATTCTCTACAAATTACATCTGAACTGCTTTCTGGTTCAGAGATGTGGCCTCTCCCCACTCTGCTAGGATATCTATCTCAGGGAGTCAGCTCTGGCATTGTGAAGCTTGAGCTGAATGGCCCACCTGAAGATCTGCA